>JABMCL010002408.1:422500-442500 GCA_018857735.1 Alviniconcha marisindica
TTCGATTGAACTGAAATAATCATACTTACGGCGGTTTGGCGTCTATCCTCGCCCTATTAGTCAGTTTTCCACAGGTATGGGCCAAACGGCTTTCGAAATGGAAACCCTTAACGTTGGAGCTTGAACTAAATTACTCGCCTTTCCGAAATGTAAACCCTTAATTTTGGAGCTTGAACTAAGTTCCTCGCCTTTCCAAAATGGAAGCCCTTAATGTTGGAGTTTGAACTAAATTGCTCGCCTTTGAGAAACGGAAACCCTTAACGTTGGAGTTTGAACTAAATTGCTCGCCATTCCGAAATGGAAACCCTTAATGTTGACGCTTGAACTAAACTGTTCGCCTGTCTTGCAGTTAAGTGTCGACTTCCCGTACGTGCAGTTGTGTTTCACGTGTGATCTCTTTATGACAGGTGAGGTCCGTTTGAAACTTACCAGGTCATGGGGTTTTTTAGGAAATAATCAACGGTACGTTTTTTTGGCGACGTAGGCAAAACGGGAATAAGCGGAGTGAGCCAAACTGGACTCTTTTAGCAGAAGTGGAACGTACGTAATTTGGGTAGTCAGAAATAAAACGTATGGGATACGGAAATAGGGAGTGAATGGGGGGGGGGGGGGGGGGGGGGGGGGGGGGGGCGGGGGGCAAACGGGACTTCTTTAGGACAAGCAACGGCATATTTTGTGAAAAACTAGGTTAATTACACGAAGGCAGAGGTCATCCTCCTGCCTGTTTGATTATTTCAGTTTATGCTGATTGTTCTTGGTGTTCGTTTTGCTGCTGTTGTTGCCGCTGTTGCTGTTGCTGCTACTGCTGCTGTTGTTGTTGTTGTGTTGCTATGTAGGTAGTAGTAATAGCCACAGTCTATTTTTCGATTGTAAAACAGAACGACTATGAAAACAAAACATCTTCCATAATAAGATTTAGTCGATCAGCATCTGGTGAGACCAAGATGACTATGAAAATAAAACATCTTCCATAATAAGATTTAGTCGATCAGCATCCGGTGAGACCAAGGTGACTATGGACATAAAACTTCTTCCATAATAGGATTTAGTCGATCAGCATCCGGTGAGACCAAAATGACTATGAAAATAAAACATCCTCCATAATAAGATTGAGTTGATCAGCAACTGGTGAGACCAAGCTGACTATGAAAATAAAACCTCTTCCATAATAAGATTGAGTTGATCAGCAACTGGTGAGACCAAGCTGACTAAGAAAATAAAACCTCTTCCATAATAAGATTGAGTTGATCAGCATCCGGTGAGACCAAGCTGACTATGAAAATAAAACCTCTTCCATAATAAGATTGAGTTCATCAGCAACTGGTGAGACCAAGCTGCTTGCCAACACCTGACGGTGACATCGTGCCAGAGAAGGATAAACTGATGACACAACTGCACTCACCTGTACGCAATTCTGTTTCACACTCGGCAAAGCAAGGATCGATCAGGCGGGAACCACGTAGCCTACGCAAACCCACTGATCTAGAAGTTCATGGATAGCGGCACGCCAGTCGAGAGTGTTGATCAGATTGAGGCAGCAGTCCGCCATTTTTTAACTTTTTTCTTTTCTTTTCGGGGAGATCCGACAGCTATGTTCATGCACCATGAGGTGTGTTGACTCCTATAGCTGTATTGGAAAGCTTTTTTTTTTCCTTTCTGAATGTATTGTTGTTGTTTAGTTTTTGTTGTTGTTGTTGTTTATTTTGTTTGTTTATTTGTTTGTTGTTTTTGAGTGTGTATTTGTTGTTGTTTCTGTTGGTGGTGGTGGTGGTGGGGTTTTGCTTGTTTTTAGTTTTTAGTTTGTTTGTTTTTTGTTTTTTGCTGCTGTTGTTGTTTTGGTGTGTGTGTGTGGGGGGGGGGGGGGGGTTGGGGGGTGTTGCTGGTCTTCCTTTTTCCCCCTGTTTTATTTATTTTTATTTATTTTCCTTGATGTTTGATTCACTCTTTCTCTCTGGCATGGACACTCTTTGCTCACTGGGATGTACATCAAAAGCTTTATGCATTAAAATCTCTCTCTCTCTCTCTCTCTCTCTCTCTCTCTCTTCTCTCTCTCTCTCTCTCTCTCTCTCTCTCTCTCTCTCTCTCTCTCTCTCTCTCATCCTGTCTTCACTGAATTCATCCAACAATAGGACAAATCGTTTGTTTTTTTCATCGTAAATGTTTCTTCATTCTAGCTGGACAAGGTCTTGTTCTATGCCTTGTGTATTCTATATTACTCTGTCATATAATCTCACATGTATTAGCCTGCTGGGCTCATAGTTTTCTTAGTGGTTACTGTGAGTTTCGGTGTCGCATTTACAGTTCCGTATCGAATGTTAATTCCAAGTTTCACGTTTTCCGTATCTCAGATTTGATATTACTAGTTTGGCTGTGAGTATAATATAATATAGCTGATAATGTTCCACATTTCTACATTCTTTATTTCCGTTTTTGAGATATAAAAAAGAGTGTGTGTTTTTGTTTTTGTTTTTTTGTTCTTTTTGTGTGTGTGTGTGTGTGTGTGTGTGTGTGTGTGTGTGTGTGTGTGTGTGTGGTGTGTGTGTGTGTGTGTGTGTGTGTTGTTGTTGTTGTTGTTGTTTCTCTTGATTTCCAGGCGTTTCTCATATTTAATTAAGATGAGTTGTTGAACACTTTTCCAAAAGTATTTGTGCTTTGTGCGCTGAAACAAAGCATGTTCGATGTTGTGAAATAATTTGAAGTGAAGAAGTTGAAGTCTTGGTTTCTTTGTGCTTTCGTGGGCAATGCTAAAATGATTTTCTATAGTTACATCGAGCTTGCATTTCCGGAATGTCGCAGCGCATAATTATGTCATGATTTTTTAGCTTGTCAATTTTTTTCTTTCTGATCTCTTTGTTATACAGCTCACTGAGTGGGTCTAATTCTGAGATGATATCTTGTGGGATTATTAGTTCAAAGTTATTGCTGTTCGTCTTTATTTTCCAAGATTCGGGAACAGCGTTGATCAATGCATTATATTCGGATACTAATGCACTATGTGTGCCGACTTTTTGTTGGATCTGTTCGTAACTCGCTTTGTGCCCGTTAATCCAGAGATCCTGCATATACTCCATTGCTGCTTTACACCACTTGTTACAACAACAAAAAAGAGGATGTCCTTTGTATTAAATATTCCTCTAATGCCATGTGGTTCTGTCCTTGTGCTCTCGGGTTCTCGGTTGCTGTTCGTTGTTGTGCTTTTATGACCTCTCGCCAAAAGTCTTGTATAGAATTTGGTTTAACATTTACTGTGGATTTTGAGTAATGGGATTTAGTAATTGTGTTAGTGAGCCCGATATGAATCTTTATCTTTAGTTAGTTTTGCAGCCCATATGGGTGTGTTTTTTAAAGTGTTGGTTTTCTATATTGATAATTTTTTAACCGCCTTCTTCTACATCTACATTGAGTTCACTTCTCTTGACATTTTCCAAGGCCCTTTTCTTGTAGTTTTATTTCCATAAAAATCGATATATGGCTGCATTTATGCATGCAATTGTGTTCTGTGGCAGTGCTAAGACTTGCAGAATGTGTGAAAATTGTGATAGCAGGAGAGTTTTTGTTGGTGTAATTTTCACGTATCGTGTTGGGTTCCTGTCTCCCACTATATAATGGTTTGAAGATTCTCCTTTTTGTTATTCCAGTTTTGTTCTGTTGTGAACTCTTCTTTGTCTGCTGCGTAGAAAACACCCAGAGTTTTTCTTTTCTTTTTTCTTTCGTAGGTATGTTGCACATTTCACCTTTTACATATTTCCTAGATCCCATCCAGACGCCTTCTGATTTGGGCCCATTAAGCTTTAACCCGAATCATTCTCGAAAGTGTTCCACTATAGTAATTTCCATTTTTATGTCATTTTCGTTTTTCATATTGCAGGTGGTGTCATCTGCAAACTGTTTCTCGTTTTTGTTGCATTCGTGTTCTACTTGCCATGTCTGTTTTCTTCCATCTCTGTGCCTGCTATTTCTGGTTGCTTCTCATTTTTATTGTTAGTGTTCCCACCCATGCCCACGGCCATGATGAACAGCAGGGGGCTCAGTGGGCATCCCTGCCGTTCTCCACTCTCAGCTGGAAACCACTTAGACAGCCAGTCTCCATTTTGAACATAACATTTGACTCCGTTCAGTACGGCTAAGACCAAACTTTGGAAGTGAGTTCCAAAGTTGAAAATGTCTAATATTTCTAATATGTACGGTTTAGATGATCTGTCGAAGGCCGTTGAAAGGTCCAGAACCATTAGTGCTCCTGGCTTATTGCTTTGGTTTATGTATTTTGTTGGGTCATCAAACAGTCTCAAGTGAGAGGCAATGTTTCTGCCTTTGACAAAGCCTATCTGGTCTTCACTGACAATAGATTTTATTACTTTCTGTAATCATCGTGCCGGTGCTTTGGTAAACAAATTGTTGTTAGTATTTGTTAAAGTGATTGATCTGTACTTGCTGAGGTCATTTTTATCTATGTCCTTCCTTTTGTAAATTAGAGTTATAACACCTCGTTTTAGGGTGGATGGAACCTCTCCATTTTCGGTTGATTACGAGAGGTATTTAATGAGGGGTTCTTTTAATTTTACCCAAAAACTTTGATAGAAGGACGGTCACTGCCGAGTGTCGAGTCCTTTCTTTAGCAAATTAAGGGCATGTGTCAATTTTTCGCATGTATTCACTTTATTGGTTTACTGGTTTTGATTTGTCGGTTGGTGTCTTTGGAAACCTGTTCCTTGAAAAGGTGTTCATAAAAGGCTCTCATTTCGTCTAGAATTTCCATGGGATTGTCTGTGTAACTGTTTCTGATGCGCATAGTAGACACTGTAATACCTCGGTGTTTTCTAGTCTTATAAAATACTTTGTGTTTTTCTCATCTGTTTTTCTCATCTGTTCAGTCTAGTTTGTTCTTGACCTGATTGGTGCTCCCTATGTCTGTTTTATTTCTTGCAGTTCGTGTGTGTGTGTGTGTGTGTGTGTGTGTGTGTAGGTGTGCATGTGCGTGTGTGTGTGTGGTGTGTGTGTGTGGTGTCGTGTGTGTGTGTGTGTGTGTGTGTGTGTGTGTGTGTGTGTGTGTGTGTGTGTGTGTGTGTGTGTGTGTGTGTGTGTGGTAGTGTGCATGTGGTGTGTGTGTGTGTGTGTGTGTGTGTGTGTGGTGTGTGTGTGTGTGTGTGTGTGTGTGTGTGTGTGTGGTGTGTGTGTGTGTGTGTGTGTGTGGTGTGTGTGTGTGTGTGTGTGTGTGTGTGTGTGTGTGTGTCATGAGTGTGTGTTGTGTGTCTGTCTGTCCGTCCGTCTGCCTGCCTGCCTGTGTCTCTGAGTGAATGTGTGTGTGTGTGTGTGTGTGTGTGTGTGTGTGTGTGTGTGTGTGTGTGTGTGTGTGTGTGTGTGTGTGTATGTATTGACTTTCCGCTTGGTCTCCGACAGGAACCCTGTCTGGACTCATTCAAGTCAAACCTCAAAACATTTGTTTTCCCAAAACCATAGCCAAGTCTTTCGTTCCGTGCTGCTGTCTTCATTCGTCTCAAGTCTCTGTTTGCAGCCCGTTTTAAGCTGCGTGTAAATTAAGCTTTGTATTTATAGTCAGTATGCTTGTGTGTGCGGGTGCCTGTGTTTGTGTGCGTGTATGCGCTTAGAATAGTCTCTACGGACAAGCTTTTGCACTTCATAAATACATTAATTATTAAAGAGAGCATGAGAGATCTAGGCAAGAGAAGGAGGCACGGGTTGGGTGCGTGAAAAGACAGATTCAAATTGGTGTCGTTGTTTGTTATCATTAATATTTTGTTAATTGTTGTATGAGTAGACGAGCGGAGACTGGTGTGCGCATGTCATTGTGTGTGTGTGTGTGTGTGTGTGTGTGTGTGTGTGTGTGTGTGTGTGTGTGTGTGTGTGTGTGTGTGTGTGTGTGTGTGTGTGTGTGTGTGTGTGTGTGTGTGTGTGTGCGTGTTGTTCGACAGGCGATATTGGTAACTAAAGCTACAATAATTAAGGTTTTGTTTGCTGCAATGTATGTTAATGTGGTTTTTTGATGTGTGTACAGCGCAGTGAGTTTAACTCTGGTTAAAGAATAGCGCTTGATAAGAATTATTATTATGTCATTACTTGTTTAGATATGTAGTGGAGACATGCAACATGGCGCCCGTCCCGATCCATGTGTTGTAGATCAGTGACTTAAACCACGCTGCACGAAACGGTGTGACGAGTTGCCGACAAAGGCCGGAACATTACGAGGTGGAGGGTTTGTCCCTCACAATTATGAAACATTAAAATCGCACTCATCGCTGCCCATCTTAATGCAGGAGTCATTCTGGTGGTGACAATGTAGCGATAGATATATAATCTCCCTCCTTCCCCCCCCCCCCCCCCCCCCCCCCCACCCAACCTCCATACCCCTCTTCCCCCTTCTCCCCATCCCTGATAAGCCTTATAGTTTCTGTGGACGTTAAGCACCATGTGTACTAGGTGGAGGGAAAGGACTATTCCATTCACCTGTTTATATAAGCATTCCTTAACCGATCCTAGTTCGCGCTTTGCAACACGATGGTGTAGCTTGCCGACTTGTGCGTCATAGGTTAGTACGTGACAGTGAGTGGTCTATGCCAACAATCGTTTGGATTTGCGTGTTCACCTTGTTATATAGCTGGGGTCGCACGACTGTCCCATTTGCATAATCAAAGTCAGGGTTGTGGAGTAGGTTGATATCATGCAATACAGTGTCAGCAAGCTAACCAGCCATGCAGACGCACGCGCACATGTATCTCCCCCTCCACACACACACACACACACACACACACACACACACACACACACACACACACACCACACACACACACACACACACACACACACACACACACACACACACACACACACACACACACACACACACACACACACACACACACACACACACACACACACACACTTACATAATCAATAATAAATAGAAATCAGGCTGTCGAAAAAGTCAGGTGCTTGGTGGTGTGAGTGTGGATGACTGACTTCGCTATTTTCCGGATGAGCCCACAGCGCCCACTACTACGTTTGTACTCACCTTGCTCATAACTCAAACTAATCGAGCGTGTGAAGGGTCAAATGAGTTCGCTTGACGGTGTGTAAAATCCCAGCCAAAACGGCAAACGTCAGAAGCGGAGAAAGCGGAAGAAGCCGATCAGTTAACATGGTACCTGAGCTGATATACTATAGATATGATCAAATAACAAATTGTGTAGCACGCTGTGTATCCTTCTGTACAGTGTGTACTGAAACGGAAACGGTGTGTGTGCTGATGCAGAAACAGACTATATGTCATGTTGTTTGTGTTAGGGTTGATTTGGTAAATTTGACTTGATAAAGGGTTTACGAGTGAAAAGAGTCTGGTCGTCTTGGGGTGACCTTGTGCGGTCAACAGGACGTCCAAATCCATTACAAACTAACTGGCTGCTCGCGTTGTGCAGAAGGGGACAAGAAGACATGTCTCACAGTGTGCTTGTTTCTCTGGCGGTGCTGAAGTAGAAACAAGCCATGTATCATGCTGTTTGCTGGCGTGTGTGCAAAGGATAACAATTACGGCATGTTTCATTGTGTATTTGTTCCTTTTGTGTGTATTCAAGCAGAAACAAGCCATGTATCATGCTTTTTACTCACGTCTATGTCGAAGGGATACCACATCATAGTTCATGCTGCTTTTGCTGCTGTGTGTAGTGAAGCGAATACCAAACCATACAGCCTGCTGACGTCAGTCCTGTGTGTACAGTATGACGAGTAAGTAAGTAAGTAACTTGGTGTTTTACGCCCAGCAAACCAGGACGGTTGTATCAGGGCGAAGAGGAGGGTGAGACACACTGTCTCGCTGTCTCACCCTGCAGACACTGCCGCAGACCCTACACGGCACTGAATCAAATTTCATTCATTATTGATCGGATGTGGAGAGGAAGGTTTCGTGGAAAAGCCACAAAGCCGTACGTGTATGATTTGTAGCGCGTTCCATTGTTTTATTGAACAGCGGGGCGAGACGCTGTAGGTATGTGCTTGCAGGGGCTGGTTTTAAGAGACTGCGGCATTGAAATGAAACATGGCTTTCAGACAGGACCGACTATCATTTCTAATCAGTACGGTCGAGTGGGTTTAATATGCATGCACTTTGCACACTTAGTGCTCCTGGCTTACTACGCCGACAGGCCTTTTTTGTTTTTCCTTCTTCTTCTTCTCTCCCCCTCTCTCCGTTTCTGCTTATCAATCAGCTATTATGTATTATTTATGTTATGGCTTCTTTACGTTAATGTGCTCTGAGCTAGATTCAAGTCACAAGCTATATTCCAGTTATTTATAACGAGCCTCAGACGTTTTGCATATTCGGCTTTCTTTGCGTGAAACGTGGACCGCGTGGACTGCTTCCTCCGGGGAAAGCGAGTGGCCACAGCGCATCGCTACCAGTCATACGAGTGTCGCGAGTGCGTGAAGTTATCGTGAAGTGATAGAGCGTTTTGACTGATTTGTCCGGTCCGAATATTCCAGTAGTCCCTCTTCTCTTCTGTCCGGGGACAGCTAGTTCACCCTCTGCGTGGATGTAGACTGAAACACTAGTGTTCGACAGCTGTCACCAGTTATGACTCGACCCATAGTCGCTTTTTTCCCACAGCAACAGTGGAGGCCTAGGCCAAAGCTCTGGTCTCCTGACACTGCGATAAACCTCTAACTGATGAAGACTGATCCTCAAAGCCGATCTGTCCGTTTTTATAACTTTCTGAAAACTTTTCTTTCTTGGTTCCTTTATTTTATTTTATTTTTGTTTTTGTTTTTTTGCTTTTGTGTTGTATTCGAAATGAAGAGTTCCGTACTGAGCTGTGAGTAACGCCTTTTCCCTCCACAAGCTTTCGCTCTGACCGCCATGTGGTGTGACACAGTGATGACTGGTGTAGTGCACGACTGCAGTTTCAGTCTGGTTCCTCATCAACTGATGAAATGCTCCTCATCTGGTTGCAGCTGATATAACTCGTCATCAGTACATGTACGCCATTATTTATATTCTGAAGGCCGTTTTGTTCGGAGTTCGCCAGTCGGTCCATCGCTTCGCTTCAGCTTGTGACTTAAACATGGCGCCCACTCTTGGCATTTTTCTGTCCATCGCTATGCTTCAGCTTGAGTTAAAATGGCGCCCACTCTTGGCATTTTTCTATCCATCGCTATGCTTCAGCTTGAGTTAAAATGGCGCCCATTCTTGGCATTTTTCTATCCATCGCTATGCTTCAGCTTGAGTTAAACATGGCGCCCATTCCTGGCATTTTTCTATCCATCGCTATGTTTCAGCTTGAGTTAAACATGGCGCCCATTCTTGGCATTTTTCTATCCATCGCTATGCTTCAGCTTGAGTTAAGCATGGCGTCCACTCTTGTTTTTTTGTTTGTTTGTTTTTTCTCTATCTATTGCCATGCTTTAGCTCTTGAGTTAAACATGGCGCCCACTCTTGTTTTTTGTTTTTGTTTTTTTCTTTCTTTCTATCTAACATGGCGCCCACTACTGGCGTTTTTCTACCTATCGCTATGCTTCAGCTTGAGTTAAAATGGCGCTCACTCTTGGCGTTCTTCTATCTATCGCCATGCTTTAGCTCTTGAGTTAAACATGGCGCCCACTCTTGGCGTTTTTCTGTCTATCGCTATGCTTCAGCATGTGAGTTAAAAATGGCATTTTTCTATCTATGGCTATGCTTTAGCTCTTGAGTCAAACATGGCGCCCACTCTTGGCATTTTTCTATCTATGGCTATGCTTTAGCTCTTGAGTCAAACATGGCGCCCACTCTTGGCATTTTTCTATCTATGGCTATGCTTTAGCTCTTGAGTTAAGCATGGCGCCCACTCTTGGCGTTTTCCGCCCAGAATATTAAATGTGACGTTGTGGACGCCTGAAGTTCTGTGGGCCCGGAGCCTGCCATTGTTCCTGTCAAAAAAAGGTTTCCGCCCAACGTCTGCATAGCTTCTTGGAGCCTCGCTACCCACTCTATCGATTACTCTCCAACCAGTTCCACCGAACTTTTCCAGATCAATCTGTCTTCTAACAATAATGCTATTATATAGGGACATTTTAGAGCGCTTTCGGCAGCTCAGCGTATAATAATACAATGATAAGTATTCCTATTCATTTCAAACATAATGAAACAAGACATAATGAAATACACTCATATACATACATGCACGCATACACTTACATACGCATACACACACTCACTCACACATCACACACACACACACACACACACACACACACACACACACACACACACACACACACACACACCACACACCCACACACACAGCACACACACAGCGCGCGCGCACCACGACACGCACCACACGCACGCACGCACACACACACACACACATACACACGCGCGCGCACACACACACACACACACACACACACACACACACACACACACAACACACACACACACACACACACACACACACACACACACACACACACACACACACACACACACACACACACACACACACACACACACACACACACACACACACACTTGTTGTATTGTTTGGTGAGCCTTTGTTGAGATCAGAGCTGAGGACTGGGTTGCCCCATGCTACGAGAGGTCCTCAGTCAGCCAGTACGTCAGTCAAATCTTCAAATGGCTAGTTTCATCAGAAAGTCATGGAGTCAGCCAGTCAGATATTTGACTAGTTAGTCGTTTTGTCAGCCATTTGGTCAAGTCAGTCATTTGGTCAAGTCAGTCAGACACACAGATAGCCAGTTGTTCCGTCAGTCATTTGGTCGTCAGATAGCCAGTCTTTCCGTCAGTCATCTGGTCGTCAGATAGCCAGTCTTTCCGTCAGTCATCTGGTCGTCAGATAGCCAGTCTTTCCGTCAGTCAGTCAAATAATCCAATAACTAGACGCTGCGTCAGTCAGCTAGTCACTACTGATTCAGACACTGCAGCAGTCGTTCCGTCAGTCAGTGGGATATTTAAATCGCTAGTCTTTCCGTCAATCACTCAGATATTCAGTCGCATAGCTAGTCATTCCGTCAGTGAGTCAGATATTCAGAAACGTACAGCAGTCGTTCCGGCAGTCAGTCGGATATTCAAATAGCTAGTCATTCCGTCAGTCAGTCGGATATTCAAATAGCTAGTCATTCCGTCAGTCAGTCTGATATTCCGTCAGTCAGATATTCAGACAGCTAGTCTATCATTCGCCCTTTTTGCGACCCAGTGCATTATTCTGTTTTCGCACAGAGAGTAAACGTCTGTCAGTTATGAAGAACCCAATAACACGCCGGCTGGCAGAGAAAAAATCTGCCGATGCGCTGTTTACTTCCTCATAAAGACTGCTGGCAGTTGGTCCGTCTGTTCCTCTGCTACTCACCGCGTCACTCAGTCCCAGCTCATGCCGTACGTAAACCCGTCTGTCTGTGTGCCATCCGCACTTCAGTACTTAAAAGTCAGTGATCATCGTCCCGGCTCAGACGGTGTAAAATCCGTCCCCGCCATAACTGGTGTACGTGCTGCTTTGGGCTATAAACCCAACACACGCCCTGTTTCCTTTACACAGAATAGCAGTATTTATCTCCTGATGAAATCGTCGCAACAAAAAATTGACATTTACGCCACCTATGCTTTATGCCCTGCTTTTAGATTTTTGTCTCTCTACACAAAGAATACATGCTTACTTGGACTGTCAGTCTTGTCCCCACAGACCACGCTTAGTTGAGCTAGTAGCCTTTCTACACAGGAGTACAGGTTTACTTGGGCTAGTAGCCTTTCTACACAGTACAGGTTTACTTGGGCTAGTAGCCTTTTCTACACAGTACAGGTTTACTTGGGCAAGTAGCCTTTCTACACAGTACAGGTTTACTTGGGCAAGTAGCCTTTCTACACAGTACAGGTTTACTTGGGCAAGTAGCCTTTCTACACAGTACAGGTTTACTTGGGATCGTAGCCTTATACACACAGTTCAGGCCTACTTGGGCTAGTAGTAACTTAGCTACACAGTTGAAGAATACTTGGGTCATATCAGTAGCATTATGTGTACAAAGATACATGGGCTAACAGGATTATTTCCACGCTTCAGGATTTCTTTGGCTAGTAGCCGGTACTTGGGCTAATAGTAGTCTTAACACAGTTCACGTTGACTTGGGTCAGTAGCCTTATTTACACAATACAGACTTATTTGGGCGAGAATTTACACAGTACAAGCTTACTTGGGAATGTCCACGATACAAGCTTACTTACCTGCCCTTATCTAAACTGTAAAAGTTCATTTGGGCTAGTTACCTTATCTACAAAATATAGGCTTACTTGGGCAAGTAGTAAAATAATTTTATCTCCGCAATACGTGCATGCTTACCTAGGCTAGTAGTAGCCATAACTGCACACTACAGGCCTATTCGGCTAGAATCAGCTTTAACGACACAGTTCAGGGTTATTTGGGCTTGTAACGCTGTCTACACAGTGTGGACGTAACAATTTGGGCTTGTAGTTACCTTATCTACACAGTGCAGGCGTAACAGCTTGGGTTTGTAGTAACCTTATCTAAACAGTGCAGACGTAACAACTCAGTTGGGTTTGTAGTAACTTTATCTACACAGTGCAGACATAACAACTTGGGTTTGTTGCAACCTTATCTACACAGTGCAGACATAGTAACTTGGGTTTGTAGTAACCTTATCTACACAGTGCAGACTCACACCTGCTTGTGAAGCCTAACCGACTTAGTTCAGGCTTATCTGGGCAAGCTTCCTAATCAGTACTTCCTTCAACATTATCAGTAAGTAGATGCCGTAATTCTTGGGCAGGTAGTCTTGCAACACTTCTATTGGGCTAGTAGTCTTGCAATACTTCTTTGGGCTAGTAGCTTCGTCTGTGTATATATACGCTTTCTTGGCCAGTAGCTTTGCATATGCTTACCTGAGCTAGTCATCTGCAACACTTTTGGCGTAGTGCCGTTTTGTGCGTACCTGAGTTTGTTTGTGTAAAATGCCGAGGTGCGCGCTCTTGAAAATCAAATTATCCTTGTTTGTAAAAGTGCACGTAGCTTTGCATATGCTTACCTGAGCTAGTCATCTGCAACACTTTTGGCGTAGTGCCGTTTTGTGCGTACCTGAGTTTGTTTGTGTAAAATGCCGAGGTGCGCGCTCTTGAAAATCAAATTATCCTTGTTTGTAAAAGTGCACGGCTGGCAAAAAGTCAGCGACAGCGCTACGTGATTAGGTAGCGTTGAAGTGCCTGGCAAATATCAAAAGAGCTATCTGTGGCGCGATCAGTGAGCCGTGTTTTATTACTGCGACACACGTCACGTGCTGTGCGCCGGCTGCCCAAGGCGGTGTGTGCCTTGGTGTCCCCTTGCCTCCGACAAACATGGGGCTCGGTCTGTCTCTCTTTGTCTGTGTGCATGTGCATTCTGCTTGTCTGTGTGCATGTGCATTCTGTTTGTCTGTCTGCATGTGCATTATCTTTGTCTGTCTGCATGTGCATTCTCTTTGTCTGTCTGCATGTACATCCGGCTGTTTGTTTGCCTGCCTGCACATCCTGTTTGTCTATCTGCATGTGCTGTCTGCCCGTCTACCACTTTTAGCTATTTGTCTGCTTGTATGCTACACCCTGTTTGTTTGCCTGCCTGTACATCTTGTTTGTCTATCTGCCTGTGCTGTCTGTCCGTCGGCTACGACTTTTAGCTGATTTGTCTGCTTGTATGCTACACCCTGTTTGTTTGCCTGTACGACTTGTTTGTCTGCCTGTGTAGTCAGTCTGTCTGCCTCTTTAATGTCTGCCTGCACATCCTGTTTGTCCGTCTGCCAGTACATCCTGTTCGTGTGTCTGCCAGTACATCCTGTTTGTCTGCCAGTACATCCTGTTTGTCTATCTCCCAGTACATCATCCTGTTTGTCTATCTGTATATCTTGTTTGTCTGTCTGCCTATAATAGTCCGTCCGTCTGCCTCTTGAATGTCTGCCTGTACATCCTGTATGTCTATCTGCCGGTACATCCTGTTTGTCGGCCTGTACATCTTGTTTGTCTGTGTGTACATCATGTTTGTATGTGTGCCTGTGTAGCCTGCCTGTCTGTCTGTGTTTGCGAGTTAGACTCTGCTCCTACATATTCAATCATTTTCCCCTCTCCATTCAATAACACTTCATTCATTCCAGAAGGAGCAATTCCATTAGTGCCGCTGCAAACCTAATCAGTGGGGAAATGTATCATCCTATTGGTTGGGGAAATCATATCAGCATTGCCCTTCTTTATCGTATCAGTTTCCAATTGCCAGCATACCATAGTCGTTGATTGTTGTTGATCGTGTGAGATACTAGGTCGGAGAAAAAAAATACTGTGTTGTTCGCTTTGTTGCTGCTGAAACTTCTGTTGCAGATTTATTTTTATTTTATTTATTTTATTTTTTGTTACTGCTTCTGCGGCATACAATTTTATTTTTGTTTTTGGTTCCTTCTTGCCACATCATTGTCCCTGTTGCGCCTCTTTGGTTGGTTGGTCGCTAATATGTATGCAGATAAATGCATGGTGTAATGTGATGATCATGTGATAGCAATAGTGATGACGAAGATGATGAGAGCTCGTAGCTACTTCAGTGACGGTGGTGAGTAGAGCCACTACGACTATGTAGACGTCATTTCTTTGGGCTGGAAGGTTCTTCGGGCGGCGTAAGAGCTTTTTAAGTTAATACTCTTTTGCCTTATATTCCGACCCCAGGAAGTTCAACAACTTCAGCCTCACGTCTTCAAGCCGCTCCTCGTATGTGAGGGAGTAGCCAAAGGACGCTCACTCGGATCAGACTTGCCCAGCCCCTGTCATTGGTGACACACACACAAACAGTGGGGCCGAGCAGCGGTCAGCGTGATGACGATGAAGTGTTGCTTTACGTCCATAGAAACCGTAGGCTTATTAGGGACGGGAGCCCAGGACGTCCACCTCGACTTTCACACAACTCCTGAGCTCTGCGGGTCAGCGTGTCTGGCTTCACTCCACATGAGGCTGAAGTGTGTCGCTTCCATTCGGTCTTCGCCGGTTCGCCAGGAGACAGGAAGTGAGCCTACTCGCTGGGTTGGAAGCTTTGCGCCAGCTTGTCAGCAGCTGCTTGGACTGGCCTGCTCTGATCTTGCTCCACGGTCTTCTGGATACTGCTGACTGGCCGTAATGACTGGTGTTCTGGACATTGCTGACTGGCCGTAATGACTGGTGTTCTGGACATTGGTGACTGGCCGTAATGACTGGTGTTCTGGACATTGCTGACTGGCCGTAATGACTGGTGTTCTGGACATTGGTGATTGGCTTTAATGACAGGCCCTGTGCACACTGGTGAGTGGCCATAATGACTGGTGTTCTGGACATTGGTGTTTGGCTTTAATGACAGGCCCCGTGCACACTGGTGAGTGGCCGTAATGACTGGTGTTCTGGACATTGGTGATTGGCTTTAATGACAGGCCCCGTGCACACTGGTGAGTGGCCGTAATGACTGGTGTTCTGGACATTGGTGTCTGGCCTTAATGACTGGTATTCTGGACACGGGTGATTGGCCCTGTATTCTGGACATTGGTGTCTGGTCTTGATGACTGGTATTCTGGACATTGGTGTCTGGCCTTGATGACCGGCATTCTGGACATGGGTGACTGGCCCTGTATTCTGGACATGGGTGACTGGCCTACCGATATCAACACGTTCTTCCCCACGGCACTGAAACGGCTAGCTAGCTGCTACAATGGCTGCAGGCACACATACCTTTAAACTGACACCTGCCAAACGTCCGAGGGCAAAGTGAGTCGGTCTCACCTAGCGGTAAGGCGTTGGGCTGGTAAGCGGGCAATAGCTGTTAGATTCCCCGCTTTGGCTCTCCTTTCTCTTCAAACTGAGTTGTGGTTTAGGGACACTGTCTTGTGACTTTGCCGCTCACAATTAATGAAACGTTGAAATGGCTGTCATCGCTGTCCATCTTAACGAAGACCCGTGCTGGCAGTGGCAGTGTAGCTTTAGGTATAGGCTAGTTCCCTCCTCTCCCCTCAACCCCCCGCTTCCCACATCCTGGGATCTCGGTCCCCGCCACCACCTCTGGGTAAAAGCAACACTCAAGGGAGTTAATTAGCAGCTCGAAAGACGTCACACAAGCACAACAACAAAGACCCGAGTCGCCTACGGTAACTCTCACCTGGAATGCGTGTAAATACAAGGTACATAAACTCCACCAGATGTACCTTTCAGGGAACAGTCGGGTTAAAGAAGTCTAACGGATAATTCGGAAGACAAAGCACAGGCAGCAGTAGGCCCCTTACTTCCCCTGTGGAAAACAGAGCTGTGAAAACGAGCGAGGCAACGTTTCCCTGCCTTGTCCAATCAAGTTACGGCTGTTGTGTCGTAGCGTTCATTTCTGGCGACATTTTACTTGTACACGGGGTGGATGGGGGTGGCCAGCTTGTGCACTGAACTGAGTTGACTGCCCCCGACACCGCTGTGCACTGAACTGAGTTGACTGCCCCCCGACACCGCTGTGCACTGAACTGAGTTGACTGGCCCCCGACACTGCTGTGCACTGAACTGAGTTGACTGCCCCCGACACCGCTGTGCACTGAACTGAGTTGACTGCCCCCGACACTCGCTGTGCACTGAACTGAGTTGACTGCCCCCCGAGCACCTTTCGTGCACTGAACTGAGTTGACTGCCCCCGACACCGCTGTGCACTGAACTGAGTTGACTGCCCCCGCCACACCGCTGTGCACTGAACTGAGTTGACTGCCCCCGACACCGCTGTGCACTGAACTGAGTTGACTGCCCCCGACACAGCTGTGCACTGAACTGAGTTGACTGCCCCCCGACACCGCTGTGCACTGAACTGAGTTGACTGCCCCCCCGACACCGCTGTGCACTGCCAAACAACCTCACCATGTTTCTCAAAGTCTGGTGTGATATTGTATTATGGAATTTTGTCCCTGTCCGCTTATCAAGTTATTTATGAGAGTGGAAAATTATAATGCCTTTGATGAACTCTGATGTAATTCTTTTTGCATTTTTGTTTTGTTTGTTTGTTTGTTTGTTTGTTTTTAATTTAATGAGCCTTGAGTAGTCAGTCAGTTGAATTGTTCTGTGAGAGATGATTAAAGCATTTTGACTTGACTTAGGAACTGTTTGAAAGTTTTTCCCCTCTATTCTCAACAACAACAAAATGTATATATACATGTCTTATGCTCCAAGGCCCCATGGCTTGCATCCATCGCGTTGCTGGTGGCCGACCTGGTCCCTGCCTTACAGACGACGGCGTGCCAGCTGGGAGAGGTCGGGTCACTCCGCACTGACCAGGCGGCGGTGTGCTAAGTGTGGGAAGTGACAATAATGAATCATAATAGAAGCTATCAGCGGCGGTGCCGGGGAAGGAGTACCTCCGTTTCCTCCCTAAAGCTGAGCATTAACCTGGCATAAACACCACGTCTCTCTCTCTCTCTCTCTCTCTCTCTCTCTCTCTCTCTCTCTCTCTCTCTCTCTCTCTCTCTCTCTCTCTCTCTCTCTCTCTCTCTCTCTCCCCCTCTCCCCCTCCCTCCCTCCTCCTCTCTCTCTCTCTCTCTCTCTCTCTCTCTCTCTCTCTCTCTCTCTCTCTCTCTCTCTCTCTCTCTCTCTCTCTCTCTCTCTCTCTCCCTCCCTCCTCCCTCCTCTCCTCCCTCCTCTCTCTCTCTCTCTCTCTCTCTCTCTCTCTCTCTCTCTCTCTCTCTCTCCTCCTTCTCTCTCCCGCCCCTCTCTCCCTCTCTTCTCTCTCTCCCCGCCTCTCTCTCTCTCTCTGCCCCCCAGCCCCCCTTCCCTCTAAAATAGTAATATCTTTATACAGATAAGAATGGGCAAGCAAGTTTGAGAACAACGATCGTTCCTCGTTCACAGCACATTCAAATCGACTTTGTCCAGTTGTCATCCCGACTGAATGACCTAAAGCATGCTATAGCTGGAAATTTCCCTGTAAGAATAAGACTCGGCGTTTCACCGTTGAAGACACACACAAACTGAGGTTTGCAAATAATGCCACGCAAGCCGATTTAGTATGTCCGTTTTGTAGAGACGATATTGAAAGGGAAATTCATTCTATTCTGATAAATATGTCCATGATACAAAGAAACTCAACTGTACAGTACTAAAAATATATATGTATATTCCATACTAAGTCCCTCCTGCACGGTGCGGTGCCTAGGAGTCACAGAGAGCCTTGTTTTCTGTCTATATATATATATATATATATATATATATATATATATATATATATATATATATATATATATATATATTTGTCCGTGAATCTTCAAACTCACCTTCTCCTGTGTACAAGTAACGAATCTGGGGGTTTCGTCTGGCAACATATATAGATTCCAAGCTGTTTAGATCCTTACAAATAAGCACACTACGTACTTTTTCGTTTGCTAGCACTTGTATAGTTGTGTGTTTATTGTAGCTAACCATGCTAGCACAAGTGACTACATGTACCTGTACTCTGCATTGTGTATGCAGATGATCATGCAGTATCTATTGATGTGGACCTGATCAATAAAATTTCAGACTTCAGACCCCCCCCCCCCCCCCCCCCCCCACTCATTCACCCACTCTCAGTCTCTGAGTCGATCTGGCAAAGACATTTAACAAAGGCAATTTGAAAAAGAAGAGAAAGGGAAAAAAAGAGGAAAAAAAGAAAAGAAAAGTAAAAGACAGTAGGAGGATAAACAGAGCTGACTTTACATGGCCCCAAACTGCCAAGACATGTGACAGAAGCTAACGGTTTTGAGACTGACCTGCTGTGAAAGCTAGTCGGACCTGGTTGTATGTGTGTCTGCGTAGGTCTGCGTTGATCTTCTCTCTGCATGCCAGTCACGCGCAAAACTGGAAATAATGTTCTCGCCACCGACACTCGTGTAGTCCGCGAACAGCCTTACGCTTACAGTATCTAGTGTTAAAGACACTAGCCCTCCTATGATTGATCCAACAGACTAAAAAAAAAAAAAAAAAAAAAAAGTTTAAATCAATGTGCGAGATTATGTTTCAATGAAGTGTTGTTTTCTCAGATTCAGTGACAAAGGGACGTTGTGCCAATGCCGAAGCACGGTGCAATAATATCTTTACGTCCACGGAAACCAGAAGGCTCGTTAGGACGGACAGCCCAGGACGGCCACCTCGACTCTCACACAGCTCCTGAACTATGATTATGTTTCAAAATGCCCTGTTGATTTTATAACGGATACTGAAAAGAAGCTTCGTGGGTGCCGATTACCGTACACGGATGTCGAAAATATCGTTTGTGTGTCCTAGCTGTCGCATACCGCGGCTTCTTTCATGTTTGGTCTCGATGGTGCGAGTAGGAATCACACGTCTGTCACTAAATGCACTGTACATAGTTTTGTTTTTTTTTTTTTAATGTATAATTCAATATAAACTCTACAGAATTTGGAAAGTAACACTGATTTCGAATCTAAGGTCTATTTTTATATCCTCCGCCCGTTCGCTAGACTCGTTTTGGGGAGGCTGGACCCATACTCCACCTGACTCCTTTCTCCCCTAAGCAAGAAGTTCGCGTCACTTGGATCCGGAGGTCCACTGGTCAGCCATCTGCCGCCAGGGGACTCGCCACGAGTTAGTGTTCCTGGGCTCGCCACGAGTTAGTGTTCCTGGGCTCGCCACGAGTTAGTGTTCCTGGGCTCGCCACGAGTTAGTGTTCCTGGGCTCGCCACGAGTTAGTGTTCCTGGGCTCGCCACGAGTTAGTTTTTGGTCCTTGGGGGCTCGCCACGAGTTAGTGTTCCTGGGCTCGCCAGGGCTCGCCCGAGTTAGTGTTCCTGGGCTCGCCACGAGTTAGTGTTCCTGGGTTCGCCACGAGTTAATGTTCCTGATGATGCTGCATAGCATGTCCAAATAGTCCACAGAAGCCGACTCTCATTGGCTACTTGGCTTCTGTGGACCATTTGGACATGTTATGCAGCGTCATCAGGAACATTAACTCGTGGCTAGGCCCTGAGCTGTCGGCCTATTGATTCTTGTGGTAAATCCCAA
>JABMCL010002408.1:450000-465000 GCA_018857735.1 Alviniconcha marisindica
TGTTGTTGTTCGCCAATAGCAAGGCCACGGTACCGCCGCTTCATTGTGGCCGCTGGGAGCCACTGACTAGGTCGCCGGGGTGGGGGTGAATAGTCAATCGGGTGGGGGGGGGGGGGGGGAGGGGGGTCTTTTTCTTTCTCCTTTCGCTGCTTTTTTGTTTTGTTTTTGTTTTTTTGTACTGCCCGCTTTTCATCTAGTTGACAGCAAAACTGACACTCAGTGACAGGATGTGGCTCATCTTACAGCCCCCTCCCCCTTTTTTTTTTTTTTTTTAACGCGGACGTAAAATGATACAGCATCGATTTTTGATTTTCTCTAAGAAGCCTACACTGTGCCCACACATGTGTGAATGTAATAATAAATATGAAAAGAAAACTATTTACAGTTTTTGGCCGTCATTGCAAACAAACACGCAGACGCGTGCGGCGGCGTCCGAACCTATAGATTGGACGCATACGCGCAGCTCCAGTGGCCAATGCGGCCCGATCGATTTTGGCGATCCCCAGAGACGAAGGAAGGCGCAACAGGCCGGGAGCCAGGCTCGAGCTCGGCAGCGCATTTCCTACACTACCCACAATCCTCGCTGCTTTCTCGAGCCCACAACAAAATGGCAAACACGGCTCGGCAGACGGCCTCTCGGAGAGGCTCGAAAAACGATAACGACAAAGAGGAGGAAGAGGCGGAAAACAACGGGTACATTCAAGTGTTTGTGAAGCCGCTTGACCAAGGAAGCTGCAGTCTGATTTTGAGCTGGCTAGGGTTGAGCAACGCAAATTTGACAGCCCATCAACTGGGGGTGCTGTATGGAGCTGCTGCAGTCGTGTGTAGCCTGCTTCTCTACCAGCTTCTGCGATGTGATGTCGGCTTCTTGTTTGGCCGACTCTGCTCCATTCTTGTGCCCATGTTCAGCATACTGTGTGCATTTTTCTGGCTGGCACTTTATTTCCGACGCACGTGGAGTAACACGAGTGTGTATTTGTTATTTTCGTCTTGCTTCATCGGAGAAACCTTTGCTCAAGTGTTTTTTCGTGACTGGGGGGCGGACGGGGGTGGGGGCAGCGGCGGAGGCGGAACAGCCGATGGCGTCGTTAGCGACGTGGTGAACCACGGCACTCAGCCGCTGGTCATCGTCTTCGTTCTGCTCAGCATCAGTCTGGCATCCGTGTTCTCTTCGCTGGACACCAGTCACAGTGCCGTGGTGATTCTGCTGGTCAGTTTCACACGCTTCTTGGCGTGTTCCATGCTCACAGACCTGCCGTTCGGGGTGCGCACATACCTCGGGTACATGTGCAGCTTTGCGGGCATCCTTGTGGCCCGCTATATGGAAACTGTGCTGAAACCACCCATCCAGCATTTTACAACCCACGATGGCAAAATTCCTGTCATCAAACGACGGCGCTCAAGCTCCTCCAGTGCCCACGCTTTTTCGGCTCACCGGTCAGCTCGCAGAACCTCCCTACCTGCTCTCATTCAGAAAAGTCAGGTAAGACCCAGCCACGTGCTGCTATTGTCCGTTTCGTTGTTGCCCCCAAATTTCATAGATATGCACTTCCATTGTGGTTCATAATTTATTGAGAAGTGATATGATGAAGTTGTTGGTAAAAACGAGTTACACCACCAGTGTTGCTGCTGATTCAGCAGGATCATACAGTCACACTGTGGTCTTCCACATCCACATCACCACAGTTGTCACTGTCTGTTAGCACTGTGTCTTTGAACTCTGTAGCAAAACCGGCTGTACAGTCTAGTTGCTCTGCTCCTTTCATTCTCATGTGTATATATCTGGCTTGTCCTGTAAAATTGTATTGTTTTAATTGAACTTCACTGAATTTGACCTTGACCAGATTTGAAAGGACTGATCAAGTGATATTGTGATTGTTATAAATGCGCACGCCCCTTGGCAAGCACACAGTGGACAGACTCACTTTGAGACAAAGGGGACACAGGGTTTGCAGGCCCACCCACCACCACCACCACACACCATCAGCTCAAGATCACCAGCACTGTGCTGTCATATTCACTATTGCTCTGTGAGGTGTGGAGGAAGCCCTGTAGTCCACAGTGCTGCACCAGTTCCACAGAAGGCCTGAATGGTTGGATTACAGCAGTTTTGTGGAAAGGATTTGCAACAGTAGGAACAAGATCTGTCTCAATTCCTCACGTTACATCTAGTCAAATAGAACAACTGTACAGTTAATGTATGCTGTGCAAGTTGCTGAAGAAAAAACTGCACACTGAAAAATGTGCTAAGTGCAGATGAGTTTCTCAAAATCTAATGGAATGCACACAACTGTCATTTAATAATTTCAAGTGTATTAATAAATATGATGTTATAAATTATTTCCCAAAATATTTTTAAGATCTGTAACTATAACAAGTATTTCGTGTGAGTATAACTTGCGTAACACTGAAACTAGTCAAAGCTGTACTAGAAATGTTCAAACGGTCTATAAATTTGTAAAACAGATCATTATAACATTAAATTATAAAACTAAAAGAAGGAGTCAGACAGAAATAAACAAGAAGCTCATGGACAGATTTGAGAGTAAAAGTGCAGCCTGGTATGGCACTATGAATAAAATGCAAGTTTATAAATTACATTCTACCTGACATACAGATTATACAAGCAGTGCAGACTGCAGGAGAATGAAGGTGAACATCCGCTGGGGCAGTGTGACCTGGACTGCAGTGGAAGATGAATAGTTATATGTGAATCGGGTGTTTGAATCAACTTCAGGTGAACCAGTCAGTGACTGAATGCCCCCCCCCCCCCTTCTTTTTGGGGGGTGGGGTGGGGTACAAAAGTAGGGTAATTTAAGTGTCACCTTCTTGCCATGTCATAATGCTCTGTCAAGTGTCATCATAATTTTTTGTCTGCTTTTTGATTCTTTTCTTTTCTTCTCTCCTTCTTCCCCTTTACTCTGAGTCTGACTCTTTCACTTTCAGGGTCGTTTTCTGCCTCTCCCCTTTTGTCCTTATTGCTGTTTGAATAAAGCCTTTACAGGAAACTCAGTCTTGGTTCTCCAGAGTTTATTAAAGGTGGGGCAGTGGGTCCAAGAGGTGTGTGTGGCGGTTGATGAGCATTTTATGTAGGAGTGGCGGTGCTGCTGCTCTCTGGTGGAGCTTTGATCTGGCCTCTTCCCACCAGTTTATTGCTGCAGTGACTTGAGTCGGCAGACTGTGGAATAGGCAGAGTGCAGATCATACGTGGCAGTGTGTGATAATGTCACTTGGATTGGTCGCAATACATTGTACATGTGTGTGTGCTGTATAGTACTGCACATACTACAATACATACATGTGTGTGTGTGTGTGTGTGTGTGTGTGTGTGTGTGTGTGTGTGTGTGTGTGTGCTGTAGTACTTTATTACAATACATGTGTGTGTGTGTGTATGCTGTAGTACTTTATTACAATACATGTGTGTGTGTGTGTATGCTGTAGTACTTTATTACAATACATGTGTGTGTGCTGTAGTACTTTATTACAATTTACATGTGTGTGTGCTGTAGTACTTTATTACAATACATGTATGTGAGCTGTGGTGCTTTACAATACATCTTACCTGTATGTTTCTGGTTAATATTATGAATAATATTAATAATAACAGGGAATTTATGGAGTGCTTGCAGAGACTCAAAGAGTCAAAGTGCTTTACAAATCTTAATAAGTTAATTAACAAACAAAAAACGTGCAGTGCTTAGTACTTACAGTTACACACAAATCAATGGCATAAAAATACATTGCTTTAAGCAGACTGATAATTGTACAAAGCATAATGAAACACACACACAAACATGACTAAGACATGATGATTAATGGTTCCAGTTGTGTAGCACAGTTGTGTAGCATAATCAGGTAGTCTTGATATGGAATTAGGCTGATCTCTACTGCTATAGTTTAGTCAATTCTGTGAGAAGTTAAATCATTATTCATATATTTTATTATTTGAACACAGTGGTAGGTGATGCTGATGTGAGCTGGTCTGATTTACCTTAAACTTATTATTGGGGGTGGGGGGTGGGAGGGGGGGATTTGTGCACTTAATTAATGACTTGTGCTGTTTCCCTCCATGAATTACTGTAACAGTGAATGCACATTGCATTGTCATTCTGTGCTGTGACATTCCACACACACGCATGCATGTGCACACCAGGCACACTCACACAATGACATCAAACAACATCTCTTTGAGTAGAGTACTTTTAGGTGATCGTCAGCTTGCAGGGTTAAATCAAACGCTTCGGCTCTGTGTACCACAAGACCAACAGGAAAATATTTAAATAGAATCAGTGAAGGAAAAAGACACTGGCTCCAGGAATTTTACAACAACAAAATGTGTCAAGTATCGTGCTTAGCAGTCATAGAAATGTACTCATGGTACAGGGTTCGCACGGTCTTCGAAGGTCTTTAAAAGTTTGGGAAAAATGGGATAAGCTTTTCAAGGCATTGAAAGTCTGTGAAAACTGAGTGGGGTTTGTGAATTTTGTGGTCCTCTTAGCGGTAGGGAAAAACTATCAGCTTATCAGTCAGAAACTGCATTTCCCAAGACTGAACAGTAGGTTTTAAAATAAAAAAATAAAAAATAAATTACTGTGCGAAATCACAAAGAACACTTCCTTTCAGTTTTGAATGATAGAGGAGTGCATTGGTCATCGGCTACAGTAAGGGTTGCACCCCTTTATCGGATGTGCAGAAGAGTTGTGTACCTTTGTGCTGCTTTTCTGCCATATTGGTGGCATCATGCTGGGTTTTTGCATTTGTGAAAAGGTTTGTGAATTTTGAAAGGATTTTCTGTATGAACCCTGTGGTATAACTTTTAACTACATCCAGTGTTAAAATATGCAACTCAAGCAAATAATTGTATGATGTCAGCAAGAAGAAATTAAAACTACCACACAGTTTTACTTTTACACTGAACATTGTGTTGCAAATGCTTGCACAGCTATACTGTGTATACTTTGTCTTGAAAGAATTACTGCAGGAAATGTATATTTTTTGTTGTTGTTCATTACATCACCACATGCACACATAAACACCCACCTGTACTTTCTGGGGTATGCAATATGATAGTTCTAACACTGGGATGTGGATATCATAGTTCAGGAGCTGTGTGAGAGTTGAGGTGGCCATCCTGGGCTGTCCGTCCTAACGAGCCTTCTGGTTTCCGTTGACGTAAAGCTATATTGAACCATGCTTCGGCATTGGTCTCCGCTTGTCCCTAATATGTCAACCAACATCCAAGGACATTAAGCAACACTACCTACCCGTGTGGATACAACATTTGCATCACATGGTTTGCACTTTGCAAGGCTGAAGGCAAGATACAAGTTGGTTGGTTAGTTTTTGGGTGGTTGGTTGGTTAGTTTTTGGGTGGTTGGTTGGTTAGTGTTTGGGTGGCCATGCTGACAGTGGCTCTGGCAGTGGGTGCATGTCTTTCACTTCCAGTGATGTCAAAATAGTGTGCTGTCAAACGCATGGATTTCTGCTTTTGTTTCTCAAGGTGAAATGACGCAAACTGGTTTCTTAGATTTTGTTGTTGTTGACTGGTAATGGTACAGCAGTTGTAAATGTAAGACAGACAGACAGACAGACAGACAGACAGACAGAGTCGCTGTTACTGGCCTTGGTCCTTACTGCCCTGCTGACGCCCTGTGAGTTATGTTCCCTCCCGACAACTCCATTCCCTCCTCTGTCACTCCCGTTTCAAATCCCTTCCCTGGAAACAAAGCTATCTGGCCAACACTCTTATTCAAGATCCTACATTCTGGAACAAATTTCTGTGCAACATCAGTTTGTTCCACACTGTAGAATGCTAACTGTTATTAGGCATGCTTAGGTGGAAGGAAATTTGTAGTGGATTCTTTGGTAGACTGGAAGCCAGTGGAACACACGCAGAAGGGAGTTCAACCTGCTGAGGTTTTGATGACCTGAAGACTACTGGGGCTGTCAGCAGCTCTGAATTTTGTGGGGCCAGCCGAAGACAGTTGCAATAAAATCAAGCCATGACAGAATCAAAATAATGTGGTTGAGGAAGTGTCTTTGGATTGAACTCATTATGAATATGATTATGAGCATTCTCATTAATTGGTATTCATATTCATGGTCACCTGTTTAAATGAGTATACTTGTAACTTGGTACTCACAGGACACATTTGTTTTACGAGTATATAAATTATGTGTAACTTGGTGCTCACAGTCACATTTCTGTTACGAGTATACTTGTAATGTGGTGCTCACAGTCACTGTCACATTTCTGTTAGTGTTACAACTCATATTCATGAGTATGCTATACTGCTTGTGTTGTAACTTTCAGCTCATGGTCACAGTGTTGTTATGATTGTACTGAGATCTTGTGTAAACTGTGTCAATGGAGCCTAGTGAGAAGAAAGAATGAGAGCTACTTCTTTTACTACCATTAAGACACCATACACTCAGGCATACAAAGTCTACACAAAGACAGACATTGTATACGCAGTGATATTTTGGCTTTTACCTCAAATACTGCCAGGCTTGTCAAACCCTTCAGGCACATGAATATCCTGTAGACTAGCACTGTAGCAGGGTGAAAAAGCAGCTGATAGAGGACAGCCCTGGCTTTTAAGTTTAACTTCTGAAGAACAAGACAGGGATCCAAGCATACACATTAATCTTGATATATATAATTCAATATTTTTTGACAGTGACACTGCTTAGAGATGTTCCCCCACGCACCCCCACCCCCTACAAACACACACACACACACACACACACACACACACACACACACACACACACACACACACACACACACACACACACACACACACGCACACACACACACACACACACTTAGATATGCACAAGATGATATTTGGCAAGTGGTCCTTTGGAATTGGAAGCTCAAGGTTTTCCCAGATTACAAGTAATCAAAACCACGTTAACTTTAAAAGATGACTTCTAAGACATGTTGATAAAGCCATGATGATAAAACTTTGCCATCAAGGTATATATTTCTTCCAGTGTGTGTGTGTGTGTGTGTGTGTGTGTGTGTGTGTGAAAAACATTATCCTTAATTGTCGGTTTTCATTTTGATTTCTGCTGCCAGTTTTAGGGCCACGTTTGGGGAAAGGCTCTTCCTTTACCTGGGGGTATTAATTGTAGGCGGTCGAAGAGTGTCAGTCGTGCCCTAGCGGCCTCATGCCTGGCTTGCACGGTGTACACGGGTGTCAGTCACTGTCATTGTGAAGGGACCACGGACCGCCACCTTCAAAAGCGCAACTGAAGGGGATGGCGCGCACTGAGGAGGAATGATGGGGGGGGGGGGGGGGGGGGGGGGGGCGGGGCACAGCGGGGGTGTCGGAGAAGCCACGTGATGACCGGCGGCCGAGATTGGAGGCCCGTGAGAGCGTCACAGCAACGCACGAGCGACGTCACAGGCGCGCGCGCACGTGTGGGGCGTAAGTGGAGGCCGCCGTGCTACAGCCCCGCAGACCAGCTGTACAATCTTCGCTACAACCAGCGCCTTGGCGAACAGCGGCGGGGCCCCGCTCTTCTGACGTCAAGGGTCTGGTGGGAGCAAGGTCAAGGTCACCCCCTCCCCCTCCCCGCACGCACCCCCCCCCCACCCCCCACCCCCCCGTGACACGGACCAGCGGTATTTTACACGCCTTGGTGTGTATCAACAAAAGCCGCATCACCCATCTGTCGGCGAGGCCTGTCTCCCCAGTGGCATTCACAATACTGGAAAGTGGTGGAGGTGGTACATGTGGGGGGGGGGGGGGGGGGGGAAGGGGGGGGGGGGTGATCTGAACTATATAGGCTGGCGTGGGATGCACCAGAAGAATACTCGGATGGTGTTTGGTATTATAATTGATATGAGAGAGGGGGGATTGTCTGGTTTTAGATGCATGTCGTGCACACTGTCAAAAACGAGAGAGAGAGAGAGAGAGTAAATAATATAAATAATAAAAGTATTTATAAAGCGCAACATCTTGTCCGTAGAGACTATTCTAAGCGCGTACACGTACACGCACGCACGCACACACACGCGCACACATACACACACACACACACACACACACACACACACTGACAGGCACCCGCACGCACGAGCATTGACTATACAAAGCTTAATTTACACGGCTTAAAACGGGCAGCAGACACTGAAACAGAGACTTGAGGCTGCTGAAGACAGAAGCACGGAACAAAAAACATGGCAGGTCTAATGCCATTCATTTTGGTGTGTGTGTGTGTGTGTGTGTGTGTGTGTGTGAACAGAAAACTTGGCAGGTCTAATGCCATTCATTTTTGTGTGTGTGTGTGAACAGAAAACTTGGCAGGTCTAATGCCATTCATTTTAGTGTGTGTCAGTGTGTGTGTGTGTGTCAGTGTGTGTGTGTGTGTCAATGTGTGTGTGTGTCAGTGTGTGTGTGTGTGTGTGAATGTGTGTGTGTGTCAGTGTGTGTGTGTGAGTCAATGTGTGTGTGTCAGTGTGTGTGTGTGTGTGTGTGGTGTGTGTGTGTGTGTGTCATTGTGTGTGTCAATGTGTGTGTGTGTCATTGTGTGTGTGTGTCAGTGTGTGTGTGTGTGAGTCAATGTGTGTGTGTGTGTGTGTGTGTGTGTGTGGTCTTCGTGCACCAAAGCGTCGTGCGTGCCGGCTTGCATGGAGCCGCAGTGGAATCCTCCCTGCACCAGTTGAGTTGGCTTATGTTTATCTGATACACCCACTGCGCATGCCACCAGCAAACCCCGGTCCGAGCCTCGCTTTGTTTTGAGCCTTACGTAAGCCAAGCCAGGCTTGAAGCGTAGCCTACAAATCGTAATGAGCCGACTGGCGACCCGGGTCACAAAGTGGGCTGTGCTCAAGCTTTTGGCTTGACACTGGGGTGCCAGCGACCACGGAAGTTGGGCCAGTTGCATAGATGGGACCGTGGACCTGTCTATAATTATAGGGCCATGGATAGGACCCGGCAGATGCGCATGCATGTTTGCGAACTGTATAGTTACGTGCATTACTGCTCCGGGGTAGCCACCTCGGATCATTTCTTGGCTCTGTTGGCAGTTAAAATCACGTGATAGTGTTTGCGCGCGCGCGCGCGCGCGCGCGCGTGTGTGTGTGTGTGTGTGAGTGAGAGAGAGAGAGAGAGAGAGAGAGAGAGAGAGAGAGCTCGTACCGTGTGTGTGTTTGATTGCTCGTTATCCAAAAAGAACGATGAACATAATGTATTGCTTTACATGCAACTGTACCTGTGTTCACTGTTATATTCAGGCATCTGCGTGCCGTCGTCGCGGGGAGTACAGTGACAACAAACGCTGACGTGCTGAGGTTACGATGACTGTGTCAGTAAAAGCTTCCTTAGTTCAAGGTTACACGGTGGCGCAAATGGTAGTTTCCTGTCAATGCCGCGACCGGCGCTTTCCGACAGTGCAGAGATCGAAACAACCGGCTGGTACAACCCGCTGGCAAGCACCGAGCAGGAAAACCTGGTAGTGAGGTTGACTGGTAGAGGTGGTAGTGGTTGATTGGTAGCGGTGCTAGTTAGTAATAGTATTCAGTGTCTGTGGTAGTAGAGCTGCTGAGCAGTGAGTCCGTATTCAGTGTCTGTGAGTCAGTACTAACCGAACTGCTGAGCAGTGAGTCCGTATTCATGTCTGTGAGTCAGTACTAACCGAACTGCTGAGCAGTGAGTCCGTATTCAGTGTCTGTGAGTCAGTACTAACCGAACTGCTGAGCAGTGAGTCCGTATTCAGTGTCTGTGAGTCAGTACTAACCGAACTGCTGAGCAGTGAGTCCGTATTCGGTGTCTGTGAGTCAGTACTAACCGAACTGCTGAGCAGTGAGTCCGTATTCAGTGTCTGTGAGTCGGTACTAACCGAACTGCTGAGCAGTGAGTCCGTATTCGGTGTCTGTGAGTCGGTACTAACCGAACTGCTGAGCAGTGAGTCCGTATTCAGTGTCTGTGAGTCAGTACTAACCGAACTGCTGAGCAGTGTGCCAGTTGGGACAGTGTTGAGTAGTGAGGTTGACTGGTAGCGGTACTAGTTGGTATTGCAATGTCTGTGGTTAGTAAGAGGTGCTGAGCAGTGTGCCAGTTGGGACAGTGCTGAGTAGTGAGGTTGATTGGTAGCGGTATTAATTGGTATTCAATGTCTGTGGTTAGTAAGAGGTGCTGAGCAGTGTGCCAGTTGGGACAGTGTTGAGTAGTGAGGTTGACTGGTAGCGGTACTAGTTGGTATTGCAATGTCTGTGGTTAGTAAGAGGTGCTGAGCAGCGTGTCCGGTGGGACCGTGGTGAGTAGTGAGGTAGATTGGTAGCGGTGCTAGTTGGTATTCAGTATCTGTGAGAGGTGGTGAGCAGTGAGTCCGGTGGGACCGTGGTGAGTAGTGAGGTTGACTGGCAGCGGTGCTAGTTGGTATTCAGTATCTGTGAGAGGTGGTGAGCAGCGTGTCCGGTGGGACCGTGGTGAGTAGTGAGGTTGATTGGTAGCGGTGCTAGCTGGTATTCAGTATCTGTGAGAGGTGGTGAGCAGTGAGTCCGGTGGGACCGTGGTGAGAGCAGCAGGCGCTGAGACGGCACCATCCCGGCTGGCGATTGGACGAAGCGGAGCGGGCCCTAACCGCCACGTTACGATGTCTGCACCTTCTGAACCGCCATGCGCCTTGGGGCTTTCTGGGTCAACGCTGACGTCACCAAGGGGTCAGGCATTTGACATGACACACATTTTTCGTTTACAGCACCACTCACACGCACGTCCGCCCTCCTTCCCGCTGCCCCCCCCCCCCCCCCCCCCCAACCTCCACTTCCACATACACACATTTACACACGCACCACACACTACACAAGAACACACACACACACACACACACACACACACACACACACACACACACACACACACACACCAAAATGAATGGCATTAGACCTGCCATGTTTTCTGTTCATACACACACACCAAAATGAATGGCATTAGACCTGCCATGTTTTCTGTTCACACACACACCAAAATTATTGGCATTAGACCTGCCATGTTTTCTGTTACACACACACACACACACACACACACACACAAACACACACACACACACACCGGCCACACACACACACACACACCGGCCCACACACACACACACACACACACACACACACACCACACACACACACACACCACAAACACACACACACAAACGCACACACAAACACACAACACACAACCACACACACACACACACACACAAACACACACACACACACTACACACACACACACACACACACACACACTGACATAAACACGCGGGCACGTACACACATATACACACACACACACACCGGAGGACACATGGCCCCCCCCCCCCCCCCCCCCCCCCCCCGGTCACCGTCCCCACCCCCACCTCCACCCCTCCTCCCCCGCGGCCTGGGTGCCAGCAGGGAGTGACGTCACGTGCGCTTTATGATTGAGGGCAGTAGCGCCGGGGGAGTGGCTGGCTGACTGGTACCAAGGCGGCGCTCGGCGTCTCCCCGCTCGGCATTCCTGCCGCCGCTCAGCCCGGCGCCGCTCCGCGGTTCCTCCAAGACGGACTTGCCCCGTCTTGGCATGGAAATGGGCTGCCTGGGTGGCAGACGTTGGGCTCGTGCTGTGCTGTCTGTGATAAACTGCAACCTTTCGCCGATAACCCCAAGCTGCTCGGCGCTGACACGTTGCGGTCAAAGGACCCGGCGGGTGGGGGGCGTCATTGATGATGGGGCGGTCAAAGGACCGGGGGGGGGGGGGGGGGCGTCATTGATGATGGGGCGGTCAAAGGACCGGGGGTGGGGGGGGGGGGGGTCTTGATGATGGTCAAAGACCGGGGGGGGGGGGGAGGGTATTGATGATGGGCGGTAAAAGGGACCGGGGGGGGGGGGGTGTTATTGATGATGGGGCGGTCAAAGGCCGGGGGGGGGTGGGCGATGGATTGGGGCGCTGTACAAAGGACCGGGGGGGGGGGGGGGGGGGTCGCTGATGATGGGGCGGTCAAAGGACGCGGGGGGGGGGGGGGGGTCATGTTTTGATGGGCGGTCAAAGGACCGGGGGGGGGGGGGGCATCGTTAATGATGGGGCGGTCAGGACGGGGGGGGGTCATTGATGATGGGCGGTCAAAGGGGGGGGGGGGCGGTGATGAGGGGCGGTTAGATCTTAAAGTAGCTGGTGCTGGTATTATTGATGAATGGCGAGCCAGCATCAGATCTACTCATCTATTTTAATAGTGGCAGAGGTGATGATGATGGTGTGTGTGTGTGAGCGAGCGAGAGATTAGGGGGGGTGGGGGGGGGGGGGTATTGATTGCTTTCTGCTGTCCCAGCTGCTGGCTGCTGTAGGTCACTGGATAAGGACAGACAGTGTACGAGTTCGGATGACACAGCATGCGTGCTGCTGCTGATGTAAAACAAGACAGGCATAGCACACACACACACACACACACACACACACACACACACACACACACACACACACACACACACACACACACACACACACACACACACACACACACACACACACACACACACACACACACACACACACACACACGCGCGCACGCGCGAGCGATTTCTGTAGATTTTGTGTTTTATTCTGAAACCCTTGTTCCGCGTTGCGGTATGACCCCCTCACCCCCCCCCCCCCCCCCCCCCGACCCCCACCACCCCACTCCCCAAAACACTCGTGCTCCCCCCTCAGAACTAAACATGCAGAACAAAGAAAAGCAATCTGATGATTGGCAGTCATCGAAAAACAAACCCCCCTTTGACCCGTTGCCTGTAGGCCTACCACATCATTCATCTGCCGTACGCACACGTCCGGAACTTGCCTGTGGCCCTTGTCCACTGGCGTACTGTGTAGGAATTTTGAACACCGGCGAAAGCTCTCTCTCTCTCTCTCTCTCTCTCTCTCTCTCCTCTCTCTCTCTCTCTCTCTCTCTCTCTCTCTCTGTGCACGCGCCAATATGTTTCCGCCAGACAAGACGTCGGTGACACCTAGCCGCTTGACGGCATTAACTTCACAGGCCCCAACAGCCTGCACAGATAGTGTACTATGCGAGTAATCCCTTCGCCCCAAGCATGCGGTCGACACAAAACTCGCCGACTGCGGTGAAGTTTTTTCTCCCCCCCCCCCCCCCCCCCCCCTCCCCCACCTCTTTCCGAGGGCGTGATGGCCCGTGCGCGCGTGTGGACAAGGTGTGAAGAGATTTGTAGGAGATAGGAGGGAGCGAGAGGGGGCAGCGTTTAATGAACTTCTCTCGCAGCTCTTTCACTGGCCGACACGTGTGTGATAGATAACGGGAGCGGGAGCCAGCGGCGAGCTGCTATCGATTGGGGATCAAGCGGTGTTGCCGGGGATCAAGGGGAGATAACTTGACGTAACTCGTATCGAGCCTCGCGCTGGGCACCTCGTCGCCCGTGGGCTCGGGTCATCCGTGCCTACGGACACAGCCCCGATCGGATAGCTGAGATACCGATGTAAAGTTGTTTCCCTTCGTTTTTGTCGTCTGTAGTCCTACGGACACAGCCCCGATCGGATAGCTGAGATGCCGATGTAAAGTTGTTTCCCTTCGTTTTTGTCGTCTGTAGTCCTACGGACACAGCCCTGATCAGATTGCTGAGATGCCGATGTAAAGTTGTTTCCCTTTGTTTTTGTCGTCTGTAGTCCTACGGACACAGCCCTGATCAGATTGCTGAGATACCGATGTAAAGTTGTTTCCCTTTGTTTTTGTCGTCTGTAGTCCTACGGTCCTACGGACACAGCCCTGATCAGATTGCTGAAATACTGGTGGTGTAAAGTTGTTTCTCTTTGTTTTTGTCGTCTGTAGTCCTACAGACACAGCCCTGATCGGATTGCTGAGATGCCGATGTAAAGTTGTTTCTCTTTGTTTTCCCCCCTTGACGTACAACAGTTGTGCTACTCTCTCTCTCTCTCTCTCTCTCTCTCTCTCTCTCTCTCTCTCTCTCTCTCTCTCTCTCACACACACACACACACACACACACACACACACACACACACACACGCAAAACTCGCATGCTCGCACACACTGATTCTCGCACCCACGCCAGTGATTGTTGGTTAGATGCAGTTAAAGGTAATCCTTTGTTGAGGAGCAACACCATGTAGTTAGGTCCGGCCAAAAATGTTAACAATAATAATAGTAATAATAATAATTATTATTATAAATAAATATACCCTTGAGATGTACTTCAAAACTAAGACATATGCACAATTTCAAGGTTGTAATTTTAATGTTGCTATCAAACTTTGCCCGATTTTGACTTTCTGTGACCATGGTCTTGTCTGTGTGACCATGGTCTTGTCTGTGTGACCACAGTCTTGTCTGTGCGACCATGGTCTTGTCTGTTGACCATGGTCTTGTCTGTTTGACCACAATATTCTCTGTGTGACCACAGTCTTGTCTGTGTGACCACAGTCTTGTCTGTGTTACCACAGTCTTGTCTGTGTGACCATGGTTTTGTCTGTGTGACCACTGTCTTGTCTGTTTGACCACTGTCTTGTCTGTGTGACCACGGTCTTGTCTGTGTGATCGTGGACTTGTCTGTGTGATCATGGTCTTGTCTGTAGGTTTCGCCGTACGTGATAGTATTTGCCTGGATTACACTGCCAATAAACGGCTGTCTACTTACCTAGAGTACACGGCCAATAAACGCCTCTCTTAATAAAGTCTTGAGGAGCGCTCCTGCTTTTTTCTTTTTGTAGACCCTGTGTACCAATTGGGACTGCTTTTGTGGACCGGTTCGAGAAAGGGTTTATATCTATCTATCTATCTATCTCTCTCTCTCTCTCTCTCTCTCTCTCTCTCTCTCTCTCTCTCTCTCTCTCTCTCTCTCTCTCTCTCTCTCTCTCTCTCTCTCTCTCTCTCTATATATATATATATATATATATATATATATATGAAAGGTTTCAACTGTGCGTTTTCATGAGCCGGTTCGGCCTAGCGGTAAGGCGTTAGGCTGGTAAGCAGAGGGACCTCGGTTCGA
>JABMCL010002408.1:467500-477500 GCA_018857735.1 Alviniconcha marisindica
CTGTCTTGTCTGTCTGTCTTGTCTGTCTTGTCTCTCTCTCTCTCTCTCTCTCTCTCTCTCTCTCTCTCTCTTCTCTCTCTCTCTCTACTCACTACTCCTCACTCATCACACACACACACACACACACACACACACACACACACACACACACACACACACACACACACACACACACTGAGTCTCTCTCTGTGTCCGTGCATATTTGTGTTTGGGGACTTAACCGCGAGAGAAATGACCAGAGCGACCATCCGCGGAAACCGGAAAGCCAGCGTGCTGCAAGGACCGTCTATAGCATTATATATCCAATCTTACCCAATCGACTCCAGCTGTGGTAAGCCGTAGTGCACACAACTGCCCTCGTGTTTCTCTGGCCTCCACGCAGCCGGCGATTTCTGTGGATTCGGCCCGTTTGGCAGGCGACGGTCAGTGCGAGTCGTTGGAGAACTAACCGGATTTCCTGGACGGCCCTCGATCTTCACCTGCAGCTGCGAAAATCGTCCGAGACAGGGGGGGGGGGGGGGGGGGGGGGGGGGGGGGGCAGTTTGAAGAGTAGGCTCAGTAGATAACATTATTGATCTACGACAGCGATGGACAGTTGGTCAAAATAATCCGGTGCTTGAAGTGGGAGCGGAACAAGTGGAGAGTGGGGGAGGGGGGAGGGGGCGGCGGGGGAACAAACAAAAGGTTGGTCAGGGTACCGTTAGAGCGCAGTACGTCTTGTGTGTCGAGTCTGTCGTCTTAATGGACTTGCCCTGTGTGGAATGAACAAAAGAAAGGAAGAGGGACGGGTAGGTGGGACATGGGAAGGGAAGACGGACTGCTGGGTGGGACATAGCAAAGGAAGACGGACTGCTGTGTGGGACATAGCAAAGGAAGACGGACTGCTGGATGGGACATTGCAAAGGAAGACGGACGGCTAGATGGGACATAGCAAAGGAAGACGGACTGCTAAGTGGGACATAGCAAAGGAAGAGGGACTGCTAGGTGGGACATAGGAAAGGAAGAGGGACTGCTAGGGGGGACATAGGAAAGGAAGAGGGACTGCTAGGGGGGACATAGGAAAGGAAGAGGGACTGCTAGGGGGGACATAGGAAAGGAAGAGGGACTGCTAGGGGGGACATGGGAAAGGAAGAGTGCATACATGTGATATAACACCGCAGCCACAGAACGCTGAAGAACGCTTTAGAAACGCTTTAGCAACTTGGAGAGTAGTCAACATAATACTGCAGTTTTTTGTTGTTATGTTTTATTTATTTTATTTTATTTTATTTTTTTTGGGGGGGAGGGGGAGAGAGAGAGAGAGAGAGAGATTCCACACTTCAGATCTTGAAAGCTGACTAATATAAAACGGTTTCCTGCATTTCCTGCTGTTGATTGTCACTCGGCAAGTGGGGTCTACAGCGTTGTCAGCCAGGCTTACCATTAATGTCACCCGTTGAGACGTGAACCCCGGCCCTCGTGCCAACTCCTTCCGCATCCCGCCCCTCGTGCACGGTGCGTGGCCCGCAGTCTTCGGCTGCACTTTATGTCCTGATGCCTGCAGCGGCTCCAACTCGGGTACAGACTGCACGTGAAACAGACCGACGTGGGGAGCTCGGGGAGAGAGAAGTTTGACGAGCTGTACATTTTCCCAGACATGTTCGTATCAGTTGGAAAGGTGATGGATGGGGAGAGACTGAATCCACACACGCACGCACGTACAGACGCACGCATACACGCACGTACGCACGCACAGGCACGCACGCATGCACACACACCAACATTAACACAGCTCCTGGTAGTTAAGCTTGTGTATTGGCCTCTCTCTCTCTCTCTCTCTCTCTCTTCTCTCTCTCTCTCTCTCTCCCCCTCTCTCTCCCTCCCTCCCCCTCCCCCTCCCTCGTCCCTCTCTCTCTCTCTCTCCCCCTCCCTCGTCCCCGTCCCCCTTTACTGCCTCCCACTTCCCCGTTGTGTTTGACGAAGCGATGATGCTGTTGACGGCGCTCGGCTTTCGTCACTGTCTGTTGTCTCCAAACCAGCAGTTTTTTTGTCTTGACGCGCGAGACTGTTGACCCTGGCTTAGCGGCCAGCCTGCCCGGCACACAGCGGGCCCAGCGCCACTTGGCACTGCGCGCTGCCCTGCTCCGGCCTCTCCGGGCCCCCTGCACTGGGGGTTCGAGTCTTCAGATCTGGACGTTGGGCTTTCTCGCTCCCCCGTTTCCGTCTTTTAGCGCTTGGCAAAGCTTCGTGAGCAATGTAATGTCTGCAGACGATACATACAACTTACAGTCACGTTTGCTGTGCCTTCGTGGCGATGCGCGGAGAAAGGGCAGCTTCCGTAGGAATTCCGGAAACGTTATGGGCCCTAATTTGTGAGGGTAACGCGTCTCATTGGCGGCTGCCTTTGCTCAAAGGGAACGACACGAAATTTGCATGGGGAGACCAAGTCACAAGTGGGACCACGTATAGGAAGTCACGCAAATGATACAGAGAGTGTAGATACACTCGTGTAGATATTGCTGTCTGTCCATGGCGTTCCCGTTCGTGTGTGTGTGTGTGTGTGTGTGTGTGTGTGTGTGTGTGTGTGTGTGTGTGTGTGTGTCCAACGTGGCCTGATCCAACCGCAAGTGGCAGTGTGTGCCATAAACCTTGGAAGACGGACGGTTAGGCCAGAAGAGAGCGAGACAGACCAACCGACAGAACGTTCAAACCAGGTCTGCGAGGGACACGCTTCTGACATAAACATTGAAGTTCATATTTAGGGCTTGTTCTGTACAGAAACTGATCTCGCCACATTCTTCTTTCTTGTTCAACTGCTTACTAGCTGTGCATGTTCTCCGCGTTCAGTATGATACGCAGAAAACAAATTTTGCTCGACGAGACTTTAGATGTCTGTGTGGCAGATCGTGTACTGTTTCTATTAGGCTGGCCTAGATGTTTTGCTGTCTTTCTTGTCGGTCTCTGTTCTTGCTTTCCATGGGTTCAACTGGCTATCGATCTTATTTGGTCACTGGATCGTTTTCCTTTCAACACCAGTGGATTCACGAAACTTGACCCCTGTTTGTTTTTTGTTGTTGAGTAGAAAACTGACATTAAAATGCACGTCTGGCAACGATAATCATTTTATTATCTCGTGTAGATCAACAGAATGTGATTAAAAAACCGAAAAGCAAAACAAAATCCGACTCCGAATGATAGACGCGAGTGCGCATGCGCGGATCGAAACGGCAGTGGAAGGAAGAGCCGGGAGATAGTATTATGACCGCGCTCCTTCACCCGTGACCGGCTTCTGTTAAACATCTAGCAGGGCCTTATCGAACCTGCTCTTTATACCTACCGCACAGCGCTTCGCCTTCCTCCAGTTTCAGCCTGGAAAGCATGCTCCTCAGAATGGCGAGCACGGCGCTGAAAACGATCGACCTTTCACTTCTTTCTGTGAACTTGTGAACCTGCGGATCGCTCTTGGCTCGGCAAGACGTGGTCCATGTTCGGTGTCTGCCGTCTTTTGCCACCCAGTGCGTGGTGCATGAGTCAGATACTGCCGTCTTTTGCCACCCAGTGCGTGGCGCATGAGTCAGATACTGCCGTCTTTTGCCACCCAGTGCTTGGTGCATGAGTTCCATAGAGATACTGCCGTCTTTTGCCACCCAGTGCGTGGTGCATGAGTTCCATAGAGATACTGCTGTCTTTTGCCACCCAGTGTGTGATACAGAGACTGCCGTTTGCTCGCCGTCTTAGAACAGTGAAATGTGTGTAGAACGAGCTCTAAAGACCGCTTTATCATCAAGGCAAGCAGCAAGTACATGCAATGCAGCTGTAAATGCGTGCTTCTGTGTGTGTGTGTGGGGGGGGGGGGGGGGGGGGCGTGTGCGCGCAGCGTCTTAGTGTGGAAACAGATGGAAGCTGATTCTTGTATGTGATGGAAAATTTTGTTTTCATGGAATAAACAAAGCTTTCAGGAGTTTCGGGACGTTGATTCCTTTAGACCCATGCACCCTGATGACAGTCGATGTAAACACGGGGATTACTATTAAGCAACACGAAACATCAAAATCAAGAATCCAACAAGGTTGTACATGGATGAAAAATAAAGAATACAAAAGTTTACTTACACCCAATGAATCACATTTTACAAACATGCAGTTTTAAAACAGTAACAGCTAAATTGATCTTTCCTTCTTCTTGGCAGTCTTTATTTGTCTCAGGAGGGACCCCCCCCCCCCCAAACTTCGTTTGGACAGAGGTGACCCGGTGCTGTTGATGGGACGTGCAAAATCCAAGTGTTTCCCAACGGCTGTACATGCCTAGATCTTTTGAGCTGCGCGCGTTTTCCGACCCGTGAGGCATCGAATGTCCAACCTTTCCCAAAACTGCAACCTATTAAATTACCATCACAGAGCGTAGCAAATGTTGCACAGCCAACTCGAGCCTGGAATGACTGCTTGCAAATGCTGTGTTTTGTGCTAACTGCTAGTCATCGGTGTGCAGAACAGCTGCCATTCCTGTAGGTAAGCTTTGCAGACACTGCAGAATGCAGACAGACAAACTGGTGGTATGCAGAGAGAAACAGAAAGGGATGACACACGGGGAGATATATGTACTCCATAGGCCAATTAGGCAGGGGGTTGGCTTTGCATGCACGTGAAACACAAGTAGTTCGTTAGTCAAATAACACTGTCACAGTGCTCGCCAGCTGTCAGTCGGCTCAGTTTAGAACGGTGGTCTGAGATAACGCCAGATAGCAGTTACTTCTGTGGTTTGCCAGAGACCGTCGTTTCCATGCGTTTCTGGCACACGTTCGTTGGTCTTGGTGTGCCAGAGACGATCGTTCCCAAGGTTGTTGGTGTTCCAGAGACATGGTTTCCCAAGGTCGTTGGTGTTCCAGAGACATGGTTTCCCAAGGTCGTTCGTGTTGCAGAGACATGGTTTCCCAAGGTCGTTCGTGTTCCTGAGGCATGGTTTTCCAAGGTCGTTCGTGTTGCAGGGACAGTGCATTCCAAGGTCGTTGAGGTTCCAGAGACAGTGTTCCCCAAGGTCGTTGGTGTGCCCCACAAGGTCTGAGATGTGCCAGAGGCAATCGTTTCCACATACGTTTGAGTAACAGTAATGTTCAAGGTCGTTGGCATAGCAGAAACCGTTGTTTCCGAAGTCGTTTGGGAGAGAGAGAGAGAGAGAGAGAGTTTCGTTGATGATGATGTAGAGTCCTCGGATGCCGGTTGACATATTAGGGACAAACTGTGACCAATGCCTAAGCACGGTTCAGTGTTGCTTTACGTCCACAGAAACCGTAAGGCTCATTAGGACGGAAAGCCCAGGACGGCCGCCTCGACTTTCACACAGCTCCTAACTCTGAGAGAGTTTCTGTCTATTCTATCTTTTTGCTTAATGTCCTCAGTTTCTAAAGAGCATATTAGGGAGAATCTGTCAGACATTTCCGTGGAAATTTGTCTTTTATTATGGGGTTGACTTGAGTCTCGCTCCCCCCCCCCCCCCCCCCCACAACCCACACTCCCCCCCCCCCCCCCCTCCCACCTACCCCCACCCCCCGAACAAGTAAAAAAGGCCGACGTTAGCGGTTGCTCTTTGAAGTGGAGTCATCCCTGTCCACGGAGTTGCGGTGGGGGACGATGAGCGTTATGATTTTTGCGACACGTGGCTGGCTGCTGCCCCTGGCTCCTGTCACCGTGACGGCTTTATGGAGGTGCAGCATGATTAGGCGGAGATACGGGTCGCCGCTGTCTGGCAGGCGGACTGTCATAGCCATGCCCTCCTGTCCATAGTGTTGGATCTGCGGTGTTTTGCTTACAGGTGTGTTCCGTGTTCGCCACATCCACAGCGCCTGTGTGTGTATGTGTGTGTTTGCCTGCGTGCGTGCGTGCGTGCGTGCTCCCTCTCTCTGTCTCCCCTCTCTCGTGCGTGCGTGCGTGTGTGGATGTGTGTGTGTGTGTGTGGGGGGGGGTATGTGTGTGTGTGTGTGTGCGGGCGGCGCGTATGTGTGTGTGTGTGTGGGGGGGGGGGGTATGTGTGTGTGTGCGCGCGCGCGCGTGTGTGCATGTATGTTGTGTGTGTGTGTGTGTGTGAGAGAGAGAGAGAGAGAGGGGGGGGGGGGGGGTAGTCATTTGTGGAATCAGAGTCAGCGCCAGCAGTCAACTGAATTCTCTCTCTCTCTCTCTCTCTCTCTCTCTCTCTCTCTCTCTCTCTCTCTCTCTCTCTCTCTCTCTTGACGTGAATTAAATATACCCTTCCCCCTTTTCCCGTCACACGAAACATTAAGGGTCACATTTTGTTGACACCTCGAGTCTCTGGCAGGTTGATACGTCAATCTCGTGACAGTGCGTGTTACTAATCCGAGTTTTTTTGTGTCTGACGATGGGAGCGAAGTACGGCTGAAGGGGTCCTTCTCTGTTGTCGTCAGTTCGATCGTTCCCGTGAACTTTGAGACGTGCTTTGTTAGGACGAAGGGGAGTGAAATACGGACCGGCTGTAGTCTCAGGCGAACGTGTGCGTCACCGTGTCCTCCAGGCCCTGCTCTCTGCGTACACACTTGTGACTCTTTTGTCCGTCAGGCAATCGGCTATCAGGTGTGGTGTCTGCCCCCACTAACAGGCTTTGCAGTGCCCTGTCGACGATACAGCGGATCAGATGATTTCTAGTTGCGTAGATTAGATAATAATAAGATCAGGTTTTATTTGCACGGGCATTTCCAAGAGTCTCTTTGTTCTATGTTATCGGGGGCGAGTTTCATGCAAAGTTCTGATGCCATGTTGAGGAGAATGATCTTCGTGTGCAGCGATTTTTTTTAATTACTTTTTTGTTTTGTTTTGAGGGTGGTCTTTGAAGACCTCTTTGGGATTATAAACAAAAGTGAAAATGAACTTGGGCATTACATCTTTGCACAATAGTCTGTCTTCTTTTATTGCCCCGCAACCTCTGTCGGATCCCTTTGCGTCACACGACCCTCATTTAAGAAGGGGAAGAAGAAGAAGAAAAAAGGACTCCCCCCCCCCCCCCAAAAAGGAACAAAAAGGCAACACCCAAAACAACAACAACAACACAAGTTCCGCCTGGTTCTGACTTTGTTATGTCCCCGCTACTGCTGTCAACTGGCTCGATTCCTACAGCAGTCGGACCAGCCTGCCTCAGACCAGATAGACCATACCATTATCTCGGCAATCGGAAAAATAAAACAAAGTGACCATAGATACTGGTGCCGTGGTGACCGGCTTTGTTTTAGGTGCTCGTATGGGTGTTTTGTGAACCGAAATCATGCGCATGTAGCTAATGCATTTAATTTGCAAATTTGGAACTTGATATGTGCAAATTTTGTAACTGATATACGTTTATCTTAAGGGAACTAGTAATAATCCTTTCTAAACAGGTTTGTGCATAAAACTATAAGAGGTAATAATGATAATAATATTGATGATAATCATTGAAGGATTTTGTTCTCAAGTGCTCCGTTGAGTCAAGATCAGGTTTGTCGGTGACCTCACATGAGTGACGCTAGATCAGATTTGTCAGTGACCTCACATGAGTGACGCTAGATCAGGTTTGTCAGTGACCTCACATGAGAAACGCTAGATCAGGTTTGTCAGTAACGTCACATGAGTGACGCTAGATCAGGTTTGTCAGTGACCTCACATGAGTGACGCTAGGTCAGGTTTGTCAGTGACGTCACACGAGTGACGCTAGATCAGGTTTGTCAGTGACCTCACATGACTGACGCTAGATCAGGTTTGTCAGTGACCTCACATGAGTGACGCTAGATCAGGTTTGTCAGTGACCTCACGTGACTGACGCTAGATTAGGTTTGTCAGTGGCCTCACGTGACTGACGCTAGATCAGGTTTGTCAGTGACGTCACATGACTGACGCTAGATCAGGTTTGTCAGTGACCTCGCGTGAGTGACGCTTGATCAGGTTTCTCAGTGACGTCACATGAGTGACGCTAGATCAGGTTTCTCAATGACGTCACATGAGTGCCGCTAGATCAGGTTTCTCAATGACGTCACCCAGGTGACACTTGCTGGCACCGCTCGTGGAGAGACACCAAGGAGGCTGTGATGTTCCAAAGGCAAGCTGTGACCCGGCAGTGGATCAGTACCCCGATCCCACCAATCGTTACTCACGACACGGAGGTAGTTTAGTTAGTTGAGGGGGGCGGGATTCAGTATAGCATCAAGAAAGCATTTGTAAGTAAAATCTTTCCAGTGCCTGTTGAAGAAAGCATTTTTTTGAGGTTTGTGTTTGGTCTCCTGTGCTTGTTGAACAAAGCATACTTTGAATTTGTGTTTAGTCTCCTGTGCCTGTGGAACAAAGCATGCTTTGAGGTTTGTGTTTGGTCTCCTGTGCCTGTTGAACAAAGCGTGTTTTGAAGTTTGTGTTTAATCTCCTGTGCCTGTTGAACAAAGCATACTTTGAATTTGTGTTTAGTCTCCTGTGCCTGTTGAACAAAGCATGCTTTGAGGTTTGTGCTTGGTCTTCCGTGCCTGTTGCACGAAGCATGTTTTGAGGTTTGTGTTTAGTCTCCTGTGCCTGTTGAACAAAGCATGTTTTGAGGTTTGTGTTTAGTCTCCTGTGCCTGTTGAACAAAGCATGTTTTAAGGTTTGTGTTTAGTCTCCTGTGCCTGTTGCACGAAGCATGTTTTGAGGTTTGTGTTTAGTCTCCTGTGCCTGTTGAACAAAGCATGTTTTGAGGTTTGTGTTTAGTCTCCTGTGCCTGTTGAACAAAGCATGTTTTGAGGTTTGTGTTTAGTCTCCTGTGCCTGTTGAACAAAGCATGTTTTGAGGTTTGTGTTTAGTCTCCTGTGCCTGTTGAACAAAGCATGTTTTGAGGTTTGTGTTTAGTCTCCTGTGCCTGTTGAACAAAGCATGTTTTGAGGTTTGTGTTTAGTCTCCTGTGCCTGTTGAACAAAGCATGTTTTAAGGTTTGTGTTTAGTCTCCTGTGCCTGTTGCACGAAGCATGTTTTGAGGTTTGTGTTTAGTCTCCTGTGCCTGTTGAACAAAGCATGCTTTGAGAAGCCGAGTTCCTTTAACAAGTGCACGCTTTAGACTGACGATTTTCTGTGCTGTAACTGAATACTGCGTTATAGTGTGCTAAATAGGTTTGCCATTTCGTCCCATTCTGGATGGGCTGACATTAATGAACATGATTTGTTTTCTAGACAGGAAAGGTTATTTTGGTGATATTATGCAGTTATAAACTATTTTACCTGCCTTTAATTATATTGCATGTCAAATATAGCACACAAATTGACGCACGAGCATTGTTTTAGATTTTGACGACTTGTTTCATTCTCTTCATGAAATGCCAGGAACGGTAGTCAGTTTTATCTGCATTACCCGCACCGCGTTTAGTTCATGCGAAATTGACGTCATTTTAATATAATGGCGACTGTTTTTCTTCTTCTTTTTCTAAAATTAATTTTATTTAGGAAATACCGTGACTTTAATTTGAAGTTACTTTGTATTAATCTGTTGAACTGTTAGTTTCACGGGTGACTCCTCCTCGTGTTGTTTCACGCCAACGGTGGCAAGCGTGTGACCGTTTTGTTCTCGCTGTGTGCTTGGTCTGAAGCGTGTGACCATTTCTCGCTGTGTACTTGGTCTGAAGTGTGTGACCGTTTTGTTCTCGCTGTGTGCTTGGTCTGAAGTGTGTGACCGTTTTGTTCTCGCTGTGTGCTTGGTGTGAAGTGAGTGACCGTTTTGTTCTCGCTGTGTGCTTGGTGTGAAGTGTGTGACCGTTTTGTTCTCGCTGTGTGCTTGGTGTGAAGTGTGTGACCGTTTTGTTCTCGCTGTGTGCTTGGTGTGAAGCGTGTGACCGTTTTGTTGCTGTGTGGCTGGTCTGAAGCGTGTGACCGTTTTGTTGCTGTGTGCTTGGTCTGAAGCGTGTGACCGTTTTGTTTACGCTTTGTGTGCTTGGTCTGAAACGTGTGACGGTTTTGTTCACGCTGTGTGTGCTTGGTCTGAAACGTGTGACCGTTTTGTTCACGCTATGTGTGCTTGGTCTGAAGCGTTTGAC
>JABMCL010002408.1:482500-492500 GCA_018857735.1 Alviniconcha marisindica
ATGGTGCATGTCAGTGACTGAAGAACAATGAGAAATGAGAATACTAATCAGAAATCGACATTCCATGGTCCACACGCTGTTTTTGACACATGGTGCATGTCAGTGACTGAAGAACAATGAGAAATGAGAATACTAATGGGAAATCGACACTCCATGGTGCACACGTAGTCCTAAGCTTTTATGATCGCCTCCTGTGTTGGATAGTCATAACCTTTGCCGTTCGGGTCAGTTTTCAGGATGTTGACTGTGTTTCAAGGTCGGAGAGCGCCATACCTGTACAGGTGCAAGTTTGTTTGCTTTGAGGGCCGTGGCGATGGGTAAGGGGTGGAGTGGCGGAGGTCTTATCCAGTCAGGTTTAAAAGTGTTACGGTGTTGCGGACACCGGACAACCCGCCCTCCCGCAGCTGTTTACGAGTGTATTCTGCAGTTAAGAGGGGTAATTAGCGTGGCTTTAGACTGGGTAGTCATTTGGCTCTTTCTCGGTCGGAGGCTATTTTAGTGACATCTTTCAAATTAGTGAAATCCTTTTTATTCTGTCTGTTGGACAAGCCATGTTTTTGAGAATAGCTAGGACAGTTCCTGTAGTTGCCGCTGCGGAGTTGGGTGTACAGCGTACAGCAGAGCTACCTTAAAGTAAAAGTCCAGGGTTTTTAAGTATGCAAAATGACCATCGAAATGATTCACAAGTGAGTCACTAGTTTCAGATTTAATGAAATAAAAAAATGAAATAAAATGTTTAGTTGGGTTTTTAATCGATTTTATTTTCTGTAGGCTGGCCGAAACGACAGTCTCGGGTTCTCCATCAGTCACGTGACTTTCCCGGAAGTGACGTCAGTCTGGGGAGTCAGTGCGGTTGCCATCTTAGATTCTTCAGTAAACTGTGTATGTGTGTGGTCGACAAAAAGTTAACTATGCCGGCCTACTGTGTTGCCGCGAACTGTAACAATTCGCAGACGACCCCAGGTATAACAATGCACGAGCTCCCGCGCAATCGACCCGCAGTGAGGCGAAAGTGGATTAATTTATACAATTCAAACGAGCTGACTTTCTTGCTGCGCCGCATCACGCCCATTTGTGTAGCGAGCACTTCAGTGAGTGCGATTTCGCAAACCCCATGGAATACCGCATGGGGTTTGCTTCGAAGCTGACACGATGTTCCGGTACTCTTTCAAAATCCTGCCTGACAGGCTCAAACTGATACGGCTGTATCTTTGTGGGTCTCTCGGGCAAAGTATCAGTTTTAGTCTTCGAGCTCGAGTTGGCCATTTTGCAGCGACTCCCCAGAGTGACGTAGGTAGGCATATGGTCACGTGATTTGGGCGTCATGGCGACGCTTTCGGTACGACAGAAAATGCTTTTTTTCGTGCATTTATAACCCTCAGATCACAGTTTCACCTACGCCATCGTTCTCAGCGAGCTTTAACGGAAATCGTGTCAAAAATCACCCCTAACCTTGGACTTGTCCTTTAAGCCCGTTCTTGATTGGGTGAACATTTTGTTCGCGAACATTTTTGGGAGTCTCGGGACCCAGAATGACATAGCAGTCAGTTGAATTACTCTGTGAGGGATGACTAAAGTATATTGACTTGACAAGACTTGACTTTAGCCTACATTTCGGATCATGCTGTCTGCTGCGTGTCTGCCGCAAGTTCGGGCCGAAGCTTGCATCTCATTATAAGCTAGAACGAAATATAGTTCGTCGAACTGTCCGAACCATGCTCGGCGAACAAAAGTTCAATTAAGAAACGAATCATAGTTCGTCGAACTGTCCGAAGCATGTTCGGCGAACAAACATTTCGCCCAGTTAAGAACGGGCTTTAAGGAACATTTCATCACATTCTCTCTTAAGAACAGTTAAGAACGGGTTTTAAGAACATGTTAGCAATAGATGGGGGTGGGGGGAACAGTGTACAGCAGAACTACCTTAAGAACATGTTAGCAATAGATGGGGGTGGGGTGGGGGGAACAGTGTACAGCAGAGCTACCTTAAGAACATGTTAGCAATAGATGGGGGGTGGGGGGAACAGTGTACAGCAGAGCTACCTTAAGAACATGTTAGCAATAGATGGGGGGTGGGGGGAACAGTGTACAGCAGAGCTACCTTAAGAACATGTTAGCAATAGATGGGGGGTGGGGGGAACAGTGTACAGCAGAGCTACCTTAAGAACATGTTAGCAATAGATTGGGGGGGGGGGTGGGGGGCAGACACAGTGTACAGCAGAGCTTCCTTAAGAACATGTTAGCAATAGATGGGGTGGGGGGGGGGGGGGGCGGACACAGTATACAGCAGAGCTTCCTTAAGAACATGTTAGCAATAGATGGGGGGGGGGGGGGGGGGGGGAGACACGTGTACAGCAGAGTCTACCTTAAGAACATGTTAGCAATAGATGGGGGGGGGGGGGGGGAGGATAGTGTACAGCAGAGCTACCTTAAGAACATGTTAGCAATAGATGGGGGGTGGGGGGAACAGTGTACAGCAGAGCTACCTTAATAACAGTTACAATAGATGGGGGGGGGGGGGGGGGCAGACAGTGTACAGCGAGCTCCTTAAGAACATGTTAGCAATAGATGGGGGGCGGGGGGGGGGGGGGGGGGGGCAGACACAGTGTACAGCAGAGCTTCCTTAAGAACATGTTAGCAATAGATGGGGGTGGGGGGGGGGGAGCATGGCAGAATGTACAGCAGAGCTATGGAAGACACATGTTAGCATAGATGGGGGGGGGGGGGGGGGGGGCAGACACAAACGTGTACAGCGAGCTACCTTAAAATCCATAACAATAGATGGGGGGGGGGGGGGGGGGGGCAGACGGCGAGGACGTTAGCAGTACCTAGAAAATTGCAATAGATGGGGGGGGGGGGGGGGGGGGCACGGTTTTACAGCAGATACCTTAAAAATGTTTAGCAATGTGGGTGGGGGGGGGGGGGGGGGGCCGGCGTGGCGACGCGGTCTTAAGACGAAAAATAGAGGAGGTGGGGGGGGGGGGGGGGGGGGGGGGGGCACGGTAAGCAAGTCCTTAAGAACATGTTAGCAAAAGATTTGGGCGGTGGGGGGGGGGGCACAGTCTACCACAGAGCTGCCTTAAGAACATGTTAGCAACAGAACGAGTTTTTCCTAGGCCGCTTAAGAGGTTGCTGTGATCCAGTTAACTCCCCAGGCCTTGTCAGCCGGGCCATCTGGTTGCCAGTGCTGCGCCACGTGCACGAACGTCCGTGCCAGGAAGCCACTTCCCTCCTCTTCTCCCTGGCTTTAATTATGCTGCTGCTTATTGGTTACGTGTCATTGCATCATCAGGACGGTTCACCTGGCCCCGGTGACGTCAGGGCGGCGGTCAGACCGCTTCCCGCTGCCTCCGTGTAATCCGCTACACGCCAGTCTCTGCGCTGTCGCTGTCTGCATGGCGTCACTCCGGACTGCTTCTGTGGACCCCGAGTTGACGCACAGCGTACTAACCTGCTGTCCGTGCTGTCGCCATCTGCATGGCGTCACTCCGGACTGCCTCTGTGGACCCCGAGTTGACGCACAGCGTACTAACCTGCTGTCCGTGCTGTCGCCTTCTGCATGGCGTCACTCCGGCCTGCCTCTGTGGACCCCGAGTTGACGCACAGCGTACTAACCTGCTGTCCGTGCTGTCGCCGTCTGCATGGCGTCATTCCGGACTGCCTCTGTGGACCCCGAGTTGACGCACAGCGTACTAACCTGCTGTCCGTGCTGTCGCCGTCTGCATGGCGTCACTCCGGACTGCCTCTGTGGACCCCGAGTTGACGCACAGCGTACTAACCTGCTGTCCGCGTTTGCTTCTGGTCTTGTACAGTCTTCTTGTGTGGATTACGTAGGTGACTGGTTTGTTCGTTGTGTAACTTTTGTATTTTGTATTTTCAGTGGCTGTTCTTTGGGTTTTGAAATGTAAACTACGTGGTGTTGTGTACTAGTGTGATGTTTTTAATGTTCGGCCTCGTTTTAATTTCTTTGATGAGAGTAATCTTGAATCTTCTCGTAGTCCCGCAGCGAACTTCTACATTTCTGCTCTTTTTACCATGCACACGCGCTCCCACAAACCAGGCAGTGGGCGATTTCTGTCTGCTCTTAGGATAAGCGTCACCCGCACTTCAGAGACTTAAAGGGGGCGGGGGTGGACCGAGGAGGATGGGGGGGGGGGGGGGGCATACTATGGACAAACACCAATGGCGAATTGTTGCCAGCCCAATCCGAAGACTATAATCTTCGCCAGAACGCGGCTGAATAAAATGCGTCCCGCGAGGATTTCTACGGTTGGAGTGGGGTATCAACACACACACAAACACACACACACACACACCCACACACACACACACACACACACACACACGCACACACATTGCACACAGCCCCCCCCCCCCCCACACACACACACACACTCTGTACACACACACACACACACACACACACACACACATGTACAGTATATTACTAATCCCAAGGTAGCCACGTAATTAGTTACACGAGGATTTACAGCAAATTTGGCGTGCAGCTTTGTCGACGTCATTAGATACGAGAAGGGCAGACATGATTTGAATACGTAAATTTTATACATTGTCTACCCCCCCCCCCCCCCCCCCCCCCCCCCCCCCCCCCCATCTTTCCCGCTGGCGTTGCAAGACGCAAACTGAGGGGCGCGCGCGGCTTACTTACTTCCTGGTGTGTGTTGGTGTGTGTGCGTGTTGTTGTTTCTTAATGCACATGCTGTAAGCAGTCTAAACTGCAACTGTTTTCTCTGTACAGTGAGGAACGGACTATTCACTATCGTCTTCTTTGTGCCTGTGTGGCAGTTCCGTGTTCTGGTGGTGGTTTTCACAGAGCACGTGAGCTGATTACAGCACTTTGATGACTGTTCTTCTCAGTGCATCTACTGTACTTACAGTAGCGTGGTGGCATTGTAAAAAGTATGCTTTAGTGTAGGTCAGGTAATTGACAATTCGTAGCGACCGGTTAAAATTGATTGTCAGAATGTTGGTAATTACCAGGAACTGCAGCGTCTAGTGTATCCCCCCCCCGCTCTCCTTCCCCCCCCCCCCCCCCCCCCCCACACACACACCTTGCCCTGCCCTCCCTAATCAGCGCACGAGGCAAGCTGTTCAGGCACTACCTGCGCTGGCTGTTTGTTGAGGGTGGCGGAGCTCGGCTTGACCTGCCGCCACACCTGATTGGTCCCAGCACGTGCAGCACGTGATCACCGCCCCCCCACCCCCACCCCCGCCTCCTCCCTCCCCCCCATCGCCCGTCCTCAGTACCTACCAACAGTGTGCCCGATGTCGTGGCTACGGTGGGCTGGGATGGCGTTAGTTGGGCAGCGAGGCTTTTTCTCTTGTAGATGGAGCGTCTTGTTACGAGTTGTAATTAATTCTGCAACCAGGGGGAGGCAGCCAAGGGGGGTTCAGCTCGTCATTTAATCCTCCTTCAGAGGCTATCGTGGTGGGAAACTTCCCAGTTGCTTGCTGCTACTGCCTCTTCTAATCTTCCTCCCCTCCCCCCCCCCCCCCCCCCCCCCCCCCCCCCCCCAACTTCTCTCCCTCCCTCCGCCTCTGTCTGCGGAAGCAAAGATTTAGGTCCCCGCTGTGGAGAAGCCAGATGTAACAACTGTTCTTCCGTTACAGCCTGGAGTAGGTCAGAATATAGCCACGCAGGCTTCGCCCGCTGCTAGGAATTGCTTGGGTGTCCCAGTTTCTACCATCTCGGTCCGTTTGCCTTCATTTGTTCTCCAGGCCCTCTCCCTACTTTTGAACTGCCTTAGTTGTGGCTGACGCGATTTCCTCTAAGTGGTAGGTCACCCTGTTCATGGTCACAAGAGGTAAGCCGGCTTGGCTCAGGGAGAAGGCGTTAGGGTGGTCAGAGGTTCGATTCCGCTTCGGCTCTCCCTTTTGTTCGAAAGTTGTGATTTGTGGACGCTGTTGTGACAGTCCCTCACAGTTAATAAAACATTAAAATGGCTCTCATCGCTACCCATCTTAATGCGAGTGTCATTCAGGTGATGACAGTGTAGCGTTAGGTACAGTCTCACTCTTCCCCCACCCCCTGGGATCTCGGTCCCCGCCAGTACCTCTTCGGAGACGACTCTGCGTTCAACCAGCGTGACCAAAACATGGCGACAAGTGATGTAGGCAGGTTCCCATGGTCAGTGCCTACGGACTGGAGACAGGTACCGAAACATGTGTTGTTGTGCATTAGTTGATAGGTGGCTTGTAACAGTGATTCATACCGACATGATAGGCGACGTGTTTTGAACTGGTTTGATTTCAGCGTGATTCGTACGGTTGACGCGACGTTAAAATCGAAGAACTCGCGCGCGCGTACACACACACACACGCGCGCGCGCACACCTCTCTCTCTCTCTCTCTCTCTCTCTCTCTCTCTCTCTCTCTCTCTCTCTCTCTCTCTCTCTCGATCGACTCCGTCTACTTATACATGATTGCTACGACACGGTTTGATGATACAGATAATTATGTTGTGACGAAAAGGTTGTAATTTCAAGGATCAGCACCCTCACCTGGCCTTCCGGTTTTCCGTTCAGCCCCTGGGTTCGTTTGCGCGTCAATGACACGGCGGGACGGGAAAAAACGACAGGCGGCTTTGAAGGCGTCCTGCTCGCTCCACTTGGCTTGACGTCAACCGGCCACAGACGTGGCAGCGAGTTGGACAATGATAGCGATCGTGAAGCTCCGCGTCATAACGCACAAGGGTGTCTGTATGTGTGTGCATGTGTGTGTGTGTGTGCGCGCGCGCGTACACATGCTAGTAGTTGCTTGTGGGTACAATGTGTGTGTGTGTGTGTGTGTGCACATGCGAGTAGTTGCTTGTGGGTATAATGTGTGTGTGTGTGTGTGTGTGTGCGCGCGCGCGTGCTTGTAGGTAAGGTATGTCTGCCAATGTGCGTATCTCTATGTGTGTGTGTGTGTGGGGGGGGGGGGGGGGGGGGGGCTTTGTGCTAATGTATGACGTAGTTCATGTCTATCGTTCAGTCGTAGTCCTGGTATGATGTGGAGGCTTGTGTCCGTCCGACAGCAAGTTACCATTTATCCAACATTATACACGCAGGCGGAAAGCGCACAGCTGTAGGTGGAAAGCACATATCAAGAAAAAGAAAAAAGGCGGGGGGGGGGGGGGGGGGGGGGTGGACACGGTCCAGTGTACACAGTTGTATGGAATGATCGTTCTGAGTGACCGTTGCTCGACTTTTCCGTCTCATCTCACGCCTGATTTGATACGTGCGGTGGACAGGGTGTCAAAAACCAGTCAGCTATAGGTGTATCACGTGCCCCCCCCCCCCCCCCCCCCCCCCCCCCCCACCCCCTCCTCCCTCGCTTTCAAAAGGTGGGTGGGTGGGCACACTGTATAGTATAGGCTTATGGTTGGAATGGCCCGAAGCGGGTTTATACTGTACAGTATAGGCTGGTACTGGTAGTTGGAATGGCCCGAAGGTTTACACTGTACAGTATAGGCTGGTGGTTGGATGGCCCGAAGGTTTACACTGTACAGTATAGGCTGGTGGTTGGATGGCCCGAAGGTTTACACTGTACAGTATAGGCTGGTGGTTGGATGGCCCGAAGGTTTACACTGTACAGTATAGGCTGGTGGTTGAATGGCCCGAAGGTTTACACTGTACAGTATAGGCTGGTGGTTGAATGGCCCGAAGGTTTACACTGTACAGTATAGGCTGGTGGTTGAAATGGCCCGAAGGTTTGGCTGGTAGATGGAATAGCCCGAAGGTTTACACGGAGTGCACTTGTACTGCTTGCTCTTCCTGTCTAGCGAAAGTGGTGACAAACGCGGAAATGCCACATGGCGCGCGCGGTTTTCATCATGGACAATTTCAGGTCATGTAGCATGGTTTCGCCGTTCTTATCCTGCTTGCTTGCTTGTATGCTTCATTGATTGTTCCTTACGAATTGATTCACTTATAGTTCAAGTACATTCTTGTGATTTTCTCGTACCTCGAGTTAGTGACGAAATAGACAGTTGGACATTCAAGTTTATTCCCTTCACACTGTCGCGGCCAATAGCAGAGAGAGAGAGAGAGAGAGAGAGAGAGAGAGAGAGAGAGAGGAAGAAGAAGAAGAAGAAGAAGAAGAAAACCCACACAAAAGCAAATAAATAAAAACTATGGTCAACCCCCCACCACCCCCACCCCCAACACACACACACACACACACACACACACACACACACACAGTGTGGAGGAATAGGACCAACGGTCTGCGAGTGTGACGACTATCGAAGTCCGGTAAGCGTGGATCGCTTTGCGGCAGGATTTCTGAAGGAGCGGTTCCCGGTCTAAGCACTTGACTGACTGTGGCAGACGGAGCCTGCTCAGGGCGGTCCGTGGCTGCCTGGCCGACAGGCGGGGCCATCAAAGTGGCCGCCACAGGGCTGGAAGTTTACACCTGGAGCTGTCTGGTCCCAGATCAAGTTGGCTGTTAGAGTAATTTCTTTCTTATTGCTTCGTTTCACCCCACATACCGCTGCTGAGGCCCAGCGCCACCCATAGGCGCCTGACACCGCCACTTGTTTTTGTGCGAGTGTTTAAATTGACTAGGGTCGAGTGCATTGTGGGAATTGATTGTACGCGTCGCTCTCGCTGTATTTTGGAGTGTGCGGGTGACAGTTCTCTTCCAGTTGCGTGTGGCACAAAGTGCTATCCAATTTCATGTTTTGTTTTGTTTGTTTTTTAAATTTGGGCCGAGGTTTTTGTGAATAATTTCATCGATAATTCAACCTCATGGCCATCTTTCTCCGACATCCTGAGTGTTATTCTTTTTCTCCTCCTCCTCCTCGCTTTGCTGATAATCGGGTAATTGCTTGAGCCGTTGTTTGCCACAGAAAACTGATAGTTTCCGAGTCGAGTCTCGGCTGTCGGGGTGTTCTTTAGGAGAGAGTACCGTGCCTGTGCAGGCGTATTTTTGGGGGGAAGCAACTCGTCGCAGTTCGCAATGTTGGCAGCGAGCAGGAGTTGTGTACCTTGGCACTGGTTCATGACGGAGGGTCGTGTATTCTTTCTTCTTCTTCTTCCTCTTGTGTGGTTGTTGTTGTAATCTTAAAAAAGAAGAAGTTTGATTTAGTTCATTGTTTCGTCCAAACAGGTTTTAATGAATGCTTGTTTGCGTTTATGACTGGAAAGTAGTACAATGCGGTAGAACAAGTTGCATCTCGACGTACGTTTTGTAGTTGTGAGTACACAGCGTTTAAAAAAATATATATATTCTAAAATGACATAAAATGCATGTGAGGGGTGGTCGGTATTTTTTGTGAGATTACTTACGTCGTAGACGGGCAAACTTCTTTATTGTAGGACCGCTGGAGAGGAGTCGAGTACTAGGCGAGCAGGGCACGAGTTTGAAGGCTTGACAGTTTGGCTTTGTGCTGGACAGGGGGAAGTGGGCGTAGGGAGTGGGGTGCAGGGTCCTTGAAATCCATGTTCGTTGTTGTTCAGGTCAGATGAAATCCATGTTCGTCGTTGTTCAGGTCAGATGAAATCCATGTTCGTCGTTGTTCAGGACAGATGAAATCCATGTTCGTCGTTGTTCAGGACAGATGAAATCCATGTTCGTCGTTGTTCAGGACAGATGAAATCCATGTTCGTCGTTGTTCAGGTCAGATGAAATCCATGTTCGTCGTTGTTCAGGTCAGATGAAATCCATGTTCGTCGTTGTTCAGGTCAGATGAAATCCATGTTCGTCGTTGTTCAGGACAGATGAAATCCATGTTCGTCGTTGTTCAGGTCAGGTGAAATCCGTATTTTTGTTCAATGCAGCTGAAATCCGTATTCGTTGTTGTTCAGTTGAGATGAATATCGTATTCGTTGTCGCTCAGTTGAGATGAATACCGTATTCGTTGTCGTTCAGTTGAGATGAATACCGTATTCGTTGTCGTTCAGTTGAGATGAATACCGTAGTCGTTGTCGTTCAGTTGAGATGAATACCGTAGTCGTTGTCGTTCAGTTGAGATGAATACCGTATTCGTTGTCGTTCA
>JABMCL010002408.1:500000-527500 GCA_018857735.1 Alviniconcha marisindica
GCAGCTTGTGGGACAGGACAGCGGTTTGTGAGAGAGGACTGCGATGTTTCCTGGGCTCTACTGGCGCTCGGTCCGCGCTGCTCACACCGTCTTCTGTTGTCCATCAGACTTCAGTGAACAGTTTGACGGCGTCATCGCTCCACATCAGCAGGTCTTTTGTAGGACATCAGTAGGACTTCGGTAGGACATCAGTAGGACATCGTTCGGTAGGACATCAGTAGGACTTCGCCCCACATCGGTAGAAATTAGTCTTACGTCAGAAGGACGTCGCACCACATTTGTAAAACGTAGTCTTACGTCAGTCGGTAGGACTTCGCCCCACATCGGTAGAAGTTAGTCTCCCGTTTAGTCTCCCGTCAGTAGAACTTCGCCCACATCAGTAGAATTCAGTCTTACATCAGTATAACTTGACCCCACATCGAAAGGACTTCGTTTCACATTAGAAAGACTTCGTCCCACATCAGTAGAACGGAGCACCATATCAGTAGGACTGAGCCCATTGTCAGTATCGGTAGAACTGAGCCCCATATCAGTAGAATTGAGCCCCATATAAGTTGGACCGAGCCCTGTATTAGTAGAATTGAGCCCCGTATCAGTAGAACGATACGTTGGATGGAGTGTCCCCACTTTGTTTTTGAGATGTTCTTTGCCATCACCCACCTCCGGGTTGTATGTCAGATGAAATACCCCCACCCCCCAACCTCTGGGTTGTATGTCAGATGAACGAACCCCCCCCCCCCCCCCCCATCCCCCGGGTTGTATGTCAGATGAAAGAACCCCCACCCCCGGGTTGTATGTCAGATGAAAGAACCCCCACCCCCGGGTTGTATGTCAGATGACATCCCCCCCCCTCCCCCGGGTTGTATGTCAGATGATCCCCCCGCCCCCCGCCCCCCATCCACCCCGGGTTGTATGTGAGATGAAAGAACCCCCCTCCCCGGACGTGTTGTGTATCGGATCCCCGACCCCACTCCCCTCGGGTTGTCCTCCCTCCACTGAGGTTGTACCTCCTGCCCACCCCCCCCCCCCCTTGCCACCCCCGGGTTGTATGTCAATGAAAGACTCACCGTCTGCCCCCCCCCCCCCCGCCGCCCACCACCCCAACACACACTCCACTCACCGGGTGTATGCGTGAAAGAACCCCCCTCCCCCGGCGTGTTGTATATCGGATCCCCGACCCCCCTTCCTTCGGGTTGTCTTGTAAATACCGATCTCCCCCCAGGTTTTTCCCCCCTCCCCCCCCCCCCCCCCCCCCCCACTCCACGGTCCACGGTTTGTATAGACGTGAGATGAGAGAGTTATTGCCCTGAGGACGTGGGGATGGTATAACGGTGAAGGTGATGGGGAGCCTGATAACCTGCTCTGCCTTTGTGCCAACCGCCACTGACGTCGGCGCTGCTCCTTGCGGCTAGGCCGCCTTCTTCGGCAGGGCAACCTCTTCGCAACTCGTCTCCGGTTGGGTCCGGTCAGGACGTTCTTGTGCTGCGGCCACTCGGGGAGCTTTCGGGAAACGGGCTCCTTCACAGTGAGGCTCCTTTACACTCTCCCAGCATCGGTTTACCACATCCTTCCTCCAACCACTGCCATCATTGGTTAAGCCGGATGTCTCCGAAAACTGACAGCTGACAGTTTTTCGTTGGTGCTTAAATGGCAATAAGCTTGTAGCAGACAACTCTAATTATATCAGACGTTTCGTTCATAACCACCCGCAGTGCTTACGCCTGTAACAAATGAAACCAGAATCGTTTGACTGAGACAGAACTATTGTTGTTGTTGTTTTTGTTGTTGTTGCGTGTTTAGAGTACGCATGTAAGCAAGAGGCGCGTCCGCTCCGGTTTAAAGAAAAGTTCCGTCTCAGGGCCGCGACCTATGGCGTAACCAGTGAGGGCAGTGGCTGGAGGAAGGATGTTGTAAACTGATGCTTCGAGTTTGGCTTCGTCCCTTGCCGTCCCTTGCCTGTACCACCGTCCCGTGCCTGTACCACCGTCCCTTGCCGTCCCTTGCCTGTACCACCGTCCCTTGCACCGTCCTTTGCCTGTACCTCCGTCCCTTGCACCGTCCTTTGCCTGTACCTCCGTCCCTTGCACCGTCCTTTGCCTGTACCACCCTCCCTTGCACCGTCCTTTGCCTGTACCACCCTCCCTTGCACCGTCCTTTGCCTGTACCACCCTCCCTTGCCTGCAGGTGGTAAAGGGGCATGGCTCGATTTGACCTGGCTCGGCTTGGCTTGGCTTGGTTCGGCTCGGCTTGGCTTGGCTCAGCTGGGCGCGGCTGGGCTGGCTCTGAGCTCGTGCTTCTGCATTTACCGTTTGCCATCCTGGACAGGATGTGAATGGAAAGTCTGACGTCATCATCCCTAAATACCCCCAGAACGCGTGATTCCGCCGTGGTGCTGACAAATCTCCCCTTTCCAGTACTGGTGCCTGTGAATGTAAATGGCCCCATTGGTGACGTCGGCGGGACTGGATCGAGGTCATCCTCTCCCGCAGCATGGGAATACCCTCCGCCTGGTGTATACTGGGAGCCAGGTGGACTAAGTGGACCGCTGCTGTCGCCCTGGCTGCCAGTGTGGACCAAGTGGACCGCTGCTGTCGCCCTGGCTGCCAGTGTGGACCAGGTGGACCGCTGCTGTCGCCCTGGCTGCCAGTGTGGACCAAGTGGACCGCTGCTGTCACCTTGGCTGCCAGTGTGGACCAGGTGGACCGCAACGGTGGGTGGGAAGTGTGGAGGTTTGGTGAAAGTAGGATCGTGGTACCGTATGGCTGGAAAGGAGCGTGGCTGCTGTCCAAGCAGTTTCTTCAGGCTCCCAGCGTCCTTGTCAATTGCATGGTTTTAAAAGTCATCATCGTCGTCATTACCATTATTGTCTGCCATGCGGCAGGCCCGGCGCCGGAGACTCTGTGTGAATGAACGACAACGAAGAAGAAGAATCGTTATTGTTGTTGTCATCATCGCCGCTGTATAAAAGAAAAAGCCAGTGGCTCACAGGTAGTTGTTTAAACACATTCACTGATTCAGTACTTTTCTCATACTTTTTTCAGTACTTTGCCCCTCCCCCCCCCCCCCCCCCCCCCCCCCCCCCCCCCCCCCCCACTGCGGCGGCCTCTGCCATGCAGACTGCTTTACTAGTGTTTATGAAATACATGCTGTGATCATCAGAACCTTCGGCCTCATCTCTGTTATCGTTTTCATTATCTTGACCTTCGTGTGGCTAGTTTCTGTCGTGCATTCAGCTTGAGTTTTCTCCCATTCTCTCCCATGTGAAACTCGAGTTAAAGGTGTCGTTGTGATTTGACAACTTGCTTGCATGTCGCCTTGATAGGATCGTGAGCTTCAGAGTCTTCATCTGATTGTTCTGGTGGTAGTGGTGGTGGTGGTGGTGGTGGTGGTGGTCTGTGCTTGGAATTCTGCCTCCTTTTCGCCTTTTGACTTGCGCCCAAATCCCAACTGAGTTACGGAATAGTTTAAACAGTCGGGGCTTCTATCTCCGAGGTAGATACGTTTCAGAGAGCGTTCCCCTACAGTGTATGTATACACAGTTAAGTGGCCGGCCTAGCATTCCGATCCAGCGGCGCAGCCGCCTGTTCACGTAAGTCTACTTCCAGCTCGGGACACCCTTTACGGGGGGAAGGGGGGCGGGGGGGGGGGGGGGGGGGGGGGGGGGGGGGGGCGGGGCGGGAGGTGCATTGCAATGGCTGTTTTCCGATACCAGAGTCCCTGCCGGATCGAGCAAAAGAGGTGGTTGTGTGAAGTTACCGAGACGCCAAGACGTTTCAGCATTAAAAAGTCTCGGTCGAGATAGGAGCTGAGAGTTGGCCCTTCGTCTTCTCTGCCTCGGGGGTTGTGCGATGATTTGCTGCGATATTCGGCCCCCACCCCTACCCCCTCTCTGTGCTGTGGGGGGCTCTTTTTGGTGTAGCGTGTGGGGGGAGAGAAAGAATGGGATTTTCATCGAGTTTAGTCTACTGAACTCCTCTTTCTCTGTAAGTCTTTGTGTGAGTGCCAGCTGGGTTTTTGTGTATGGAGGAGGCTGATACAGAAACTAAAAGTGCCTAATTCATTGAGTGATGACGGCTTTCGAAGAGAGTGAACAACCAACAAACTAGTGCTCGATAGGTGTCATTCATATAACTGAAAAAGACACGCCCACAGACCTAGGATCGTCTAATGTTGTCAAAGAGAGTGGGTCAGTGTTAGCGGTAGCCATTGAGTGATGACGTTGGACGAGAGTGGGTCAGTGTCGAAAGTTTAGTCATTGAGTGGCAGTGGGTCAGTGTTAACAGTGTGTTCATTTCGTGATGACCGCTTCGGATGGTACTGGTCAGTGTCAACAGTGTATTTTACGTATTCACTTTCGAAGAGTGGTTTGTGTTTTTTTTTATAAAATAAAAAATGTTTGTTTTACTTTTTTTTTTAAAGTACTCGTGTGATACTGACTTTTGAAGAGGTTGATATATATGGTCAAAGGTGTACGCTTTCTTGCTTCTTTTGAGGCAAGTGGTTACGAGTAAAAGAGAAGGGGAAAAAACGTACTGGCGTGATTTCTTTTCCTTTTCCCGAGAAGAGTGATGAAACATTAATGTAAAAAGTGCATTCATATTCAGTGTGTGTTGACGACTTTTCCCGAGCGAGGTTCCGTGTCAAAGGCACAGCAGATGCCGAGGACTTTAGAGGGCGGTAGTGTGGTGTGGAGAATACTGTAGTGAGGACATGGTGGGGATGGTTTAGTGTGTGCCAGGCTTTTGTAAGTGATGTGTGTGTGGGGGGGGGGGGGGGGGGGCGTGGGTGCGTGGGGGGGGGGGGGAGGGGGTGGTGAACTTCAAAAGAGAGCGTTTGTCACGTTGGTTTTGAAGGAAAGCCCCGTGTGTGTGTGTGTGTGTGTGTGTGTGTGAGAGAGAGAGAGAGAGAAAGGAGACAACATGTGTTGCTTTTGTGTAAAGGACGAGGAGAGGTCGATAGTGTAAAAAGAAGAGTGCGTGCGTTGGATTGGTTAAGCTTGTGTCCCGCCGAGTTGTCTCCCAAGGGGTATTGGGGCGGTGACCAAGATCCAGTGGAGAAGGGCAAGACGGAGACTGTACCTAGCACTGCACTGTCACTACCAGACTGACTCCTGCAGTAATATGGGAGACTATACCTAGCACTACACTGTCACTACCAGAATGACTCCTGCGGTAAGATGGTATTCATTGTGAGGGACAAAGTCACAAGACACTGTCCACATACCACAACTTTTGAAGGGAGAGGAGGGTCGGAGCGGAATCGATCCAAGGCCCTTCTGCTTACCAGTCTGTGGCCTTACTGCTGGGCCAAGCCGGCTCACAAGTGAGTGCGTGCGATGAAATGGCGCCCGTAGTGCACTGTCAGTGTTCCGTGTTCAGGAGTGGCAAAGGTAACACATCGAAGTGTCTAGAAAGATAAAGAAGGCGTTGTGTCCTTTCGAGAAGTATGGTGGACAGTGCGACTGAGGACATCAGCGTGGTTTTCACGAACCAACTTTGAATCTCGTCACCGATATGAAATCAGCCTCTCTTCACCCCCCCCCCCCCCCCCCCCCCCCCCCCCCACCCCCCCACCGCCCCCACACCCACCACAACCTCTGACTTCAAACTCCCTTGACATTAATTGTGTGTCCTGTGAAAGCGTGGTGAGATTGATTTGTACGTGTGTATTGTGTCAGTGTAGAGAGAGTAGTAAACTAGTTGTTTTCATCGCTCCGCGTGTCGTGCACCTGCTCAAAGGGTCGAACAGGTCGGCAAAGGAGCGACAACGTCTTGCTGCGCTTGGTGTGCGAGCTTGTAGTGTCGTTGCGGGTAGGCAAAAAAGCGACGTCTTGCTACGCTTGGTGTGCGAGCTTGTAGTGTCGTTGCGGGTAGGCAAAAAAGCGACAACGTCTCGCTGCGCTTGGTGTGCGAGCTTGTAGTGTCGTTGCGGGTAGGCAAAAAAGCGACGTCTTGCTACGCTTGGTGTGCGAGCTTGTAGTGTCGTTGCGGGTAGGCAAAAAAGCGACGTCTTGCTGCGCCTGGTGTGCGAGCTTGTAGTGTCGTTGCGGGTAGGCAAAAAAGCGATGTCTTGCTGCGCTTGGTGTGCGAGCTTGTAGTGTCGTTGCGGATGAGCGCAAGCTTCCTGCGGCGGTTTCAATGGTCGTGTTGACGTCACTGCACTTGGGGCGCGGGAAGCCGGGCGCTCTTGGCCATCACCAGGGACTCGACCCTAATTCCGCCAGGGTGTCGGCCTCGGCAGACGTCACTGACCGCTTTGGAATGAGCCTGTTCTCGTCAGTGGACTAGGCAAGCCACACACTCCGAGCACCGCTTTCCGGCACCTTCCTCCAAACTCTGCCAGATTTAGATACGCCACTGAAGGGGCACTCTTTATCTCCGCGCAGCTGTCCACCGACGCGGTCAGCGCCCTCCGAAAGGTTCGGGTACTAATATGACTGTAGAAGCAACCTAGCGCCAAAGCACGCACGTAAACATGAGACGCATTCACGCCGGGTAAAAGAAAGAAAAAGAGAGTTCCGTCTCGATTCAAACGATTGTGGTTTTATTTGTGCTGGTGTAAACTTTGTTGGCGGCTATAAATGACACGCCATGTTTTATTTGAGTTGTTTGTAACAAACTTACTACTGTTTGAGCACCAACAAAAAACTGCTCGTTAGCTGACAGTTTTCGTAAACCAGTGCTTGAAGTTTGGGAAAGCCACTGGGGCCCTCGAAGACACGACGCAGGGCGGCCAGTCTGCAACGTCAGTGCAGCTTGTACTTGCAGTGTGACGTATCAGGGGAGTTGGTTGATATCTAACGCCCAGCGGACCGCGAAGGTCACTTCATGACGAAGAAAGATCAACAGGTTACAAGTAAAGGCTGATTTGCATTTCAGCATGCGACACGTTTGCTTTGAAGAGGATTCTGTTCGGGGAAGGGGGGGGGGGGGGGGGGGGGGGGCGGGGCCGAATCAGCCGGCAAGGCAGATACTAGAAACGCGGAATCGTGACCGTCGGCGAAGCATGCAAAGCTATAATGAATTGGACCTTCTGTGGGGTTTAAAGAGGGACCCTTTCAGGGGTCTGAAAGAGAGGTTCTGGACGTTTTCCAGCGCGGCGATGCTCATCCGCCAGTGCATGGAGCCAGACCCCCTAGTGGTGGCACTCCTGGCCCGCATAAAACGTCATCTGTGGACCCAGCCACAACACAGGGTCCCTAGCTGACAGGCTTTGGCGCGGGCATGCTCTTACCCGCCGTGGCCCCAGCTGATCAGGATGATGTGGAGCGTAATGTTCTCGGATGTCGGGTTGACATATTGAGGGGCAAACTGTGACCAGTGCGTCAGCGTGGTTCAGTGCTGCTTTACGTCCACAGAAACCGTAAGGCTCGTTAGCACGGGGAGCCCAGGACGGCCACCTGGACTCTCACACAGCCCCCGAGCTCTGTGGCCCCCCCCCCCCCCCCCCCCAGCTCTGATCGTCCGGGTTAAGAAACCCGCGCTCCGCTGCTGTACTGCCCGGGTGCTGGCATCGTGCGCTGTGTCGTGTGGAACGTCGTCTTGAAGACGTCGCCACTCTCCGCCCTGAACTCCGAGCCGGGAGCGCTGTGGAGACCACTTAGCCGGGTCGGTCAATATTGACTGGGTGTGCGATTCCGTCACGAGTTTATCTCACATCGGTCACGTCGGCGTCCGACTCTCGTCACTTGGATCAGCGCCAGAGGCAGAAGAGTGAAGGATGTATGTGATAGCGGAGGCCGATTCTCTTGCCTTCTTCTTGTCCGCTTGGATTTCAAGAGCGCTTGTGCGTCATACGTTAGGCGTTAGAAATGTGTGTGCTTTGCTTTAAAGCGGCATTCACCCGCGTCTTGGTATAAAACCATTATCAGCTGCAAATAAACATTGTCGTATGGTGCCGAGTTCGGTTTGTGCAAAATCTTCATACTATATTTTGTGCAAAGTCTTCATGCTATCATTGGTATACGTATGAGTGTATAAAACACCTCTCTATGGTAAACTGATTTTTAACACACAGTGAACTATTACTGGAACGAGTCCTGCATCTGATTGGTGGGGACATGAAGTGTGCTTCGGACAGTTCGGTCAGCATTTATCCAATTGTAGCGGTAGACGGACAGAGCCAGACCTGGCAATCTTTGTTTAGTTTTGTCGATGGGTCAGGCAGACAACCAGAATTGATGCGCAGGTGAGAGACGATTGACAGGGCTGTACTATACTCGAACACACACACACACACACACACACACACACACACACACACACACACACACACACACACACACCACACAAAACGCACGCACGCACGCACGCACACACGGACATACACACACACTCACTCACTCACTCATTCACGTCACCCCCCCCCCCCAAACACATACACACACGTACGCACGCACGCCCCCCCCCCCCCCCCGTCCCACACACATGCACACACACAGCGCACGCATGCACACACACATACACGCGCGCGCGCGCACACACACACACACACACACACACACACACACACACACTGATGGACTAGGCTTTGGGCACAGCTGGGCCTATTGCATTTGGAGACATAAGCTTCACGATTGAATAGACGTTCAGAAAATTGCTTATTTATGTCTCCGGCCATTAATTTTGTGGCCTCCCGCTGTGGAAACATGAAGGTGGAATGTTTGACGTGCACAGTTGTCAAGACTGGCTCTGCACGCAGACATGTATAGCAGTCTGTTGTATATGTGTGTCTGTGGCTGGGCACACAGACATGTATAGCAGTCTGTTGTATATGTGTGTGTGGCTGGGCACACAGACATGTATAGCAGTCTGTTGTATGTGTGTCTGTGGCTGGGCACACAGACATGTATAGCAGTCTGTTGTATGTGTGTCTGTGGCTGGGCACACAGACATGTATAGCAGTCTGTTGTATGTGTGTCTGTGGCTTGGCACACAGACATGTATAGCAGTCTGTTGTTTGTGTGTCTGTGGCTGGGCACACAGACATGTATAGCAGTCTGTTGTTTGTGTGTCTGTGGCTGGGCACACAGACATGTATAGCAGTCTGTTGTATATGTGGGTCTGTGGCTGGGCACACAGACATGTATAGCAGTCTGTTGTATGTGTGGGTCTGTGGCTGGGCACACAGACGTGTATAGCAGTCTGTTGTATGTGTGTGTCTGTGGCTGGGCACACAGACATGTTTAGCAGTCTGTTGTTTGTGTGTCTGTGGCTGGTCACACAGACATGTATAGCAGTCTGTTGTATGTGTGTGGCTGGGCACACAGACATGTATAGCAATCTGTTGTATGTGTGTGGCTGGGCACACAGACATGTATAGCAGTCTGTTGTATGTGTGTCTGGGGTATGTGGGTCTGTGGCTGGGTACACAGACATGTATAGCAGTCTGTTGTATGTGTGTGGCTGGGCACACAGACATGTATAGCAGTCTGTTGTATGTGTGTCTGGGGTATATGGATCTGTGGCTGGGCACACAGACATGTATAGCAATCTGCTGTATGTGTGTCTGTGGCTGAGCACACAGACATGTATAGCAATCTGTTGTTTGTGTGTCTGTGGCCGTGCACACACACACACACATGTATCATAGTCCGTGGCTGTGCACACGTGGGCAGTGAGAAGTGTTCACAAGTGCCGAGTGGGATACTTGTCCAATGACTCACGCTGCCCAGCACCACTTGCCTTACCTGTGTGGGCACAATGTCTGTGGACATTAAGCCACTTGCCCTACCGTCCTAACGAGCCTTCTGGTTTCCGTGGATGTAAAGTTATATTGAACCATGCTTCGGCATTGGTCTCAGCTTGTCCCTAATATGTCAACTGACATCTGAGGACATTAAGCAACACTACCTACCTACCTACCTACCGCAGGTAGTGTCTCGAGCTCCTCAATACTTCAGATCTTCCGAGACGCAAGCCACTTGTGAAAGTTGCTTTGCCCACCAGTCTGTCTGCTCGGTCATTTCCCTTCACTCCGGCATGTCCAGGGCAGTTCGTCCACAGGAGTTTTTGACGATGGATGTGGAATGTTGGTGCACACCAGTCTAGGCTTCTAAGTACGCTTTTTTCTTTTGATGAAAGAGCGGCTGCCTCTTTAAACGTTAGCCACTGGGGCCCGGGTAGCGTGGTTATCAGTGTCCGTCTGTCTGGGCCACGCCTAGCTGACCACGTCCACACGCTGCTGGCCAGTGTCCGTCTTTAGTGTGCGTCACAGGGCAACACTAACAAACACGTAGTACACACCGCTAGGACTGGACATCGCTGCTCTTGCATGTGAACACAGAAACGTCTCATGCTTGTGAACACAAACCACGTATGTTTGTCAACACTGAAACCTTGCTTGCTTGTGAACACTAAAACATGACATGTTTGTGAACACTGAAGCCTCGCTTGCTTGTGAACACTAAAACATGACATGTTTGTGAACACTGAAACCTCGCTTGCTTGTGAACACTAAAACATGACATGTTTGTGAACACTGAAACGTTATATGCACCGGTAGAACTGGATTGTACTTTTTGCGGCTGCTGCAGTCTTACGCAGGTCAACCCTAAAATACCGAATTGCCGAGTGCACGTGTAGGGCTGGTTATCGATAATTTTGTGGTTGCTGTAGTCGTGTTCATGATGTAAGGCGACACGAATTTCTTGGAATTAATACAGTATTAAAAGAGCGGCGTGTGGGGTCTTGGAAGTTTATACGGCTCATCGACCGCACACGGTTATCTCAGGACGTACCGCACACGCCTATCCTAGGACGTACCGCACACGGTTATCCCAGGACGTACAGCACGCGGTTATCCCAGGACGTACCGCACACGGTTATCCCAGGACGTACAGCACACAGTTATCCCAGGACGTACCGCACACTGTTATCCCAGGATGTACAGCACACGGTTATCCCAGGACGTACAGCACACGGTTATCTCAGGACGTACCGCACACGGTTATCAGACAGGTCTAAATGAACCTAAACTACAATCCTTGGAAAATAAAGTTTTCGAGTGCGAGTTCTCTGTGGTCACAAGCACCGTGCTAAATACCCCCCCCCCCCCCCCCAACCACACACACCGCTATCCCCCCACCCCCCACCCCCACCCGCTCCTCCTCTTCAAAACCCACTTAACAACGGTTGGTTACCAAATTTATATCCCTGGAAGTGGTCTTAAAGATTGTGATCAGTTAAAGGAAATGAAGCTGGTACTTGACGTCAAGTGCCTAGAACTGCGCCGCCACTTGCCGGAGGCGGTGAAAGCGAAGTGGGATGGAGCAGGGGGCTGAGGCAAGCACCAGCACCACTTTGCCACAGCCTCCTTCCAGCCACTGCCGGAATTCCTTACGCTATGGGTCTCTCCTTCCTTTCTTCCAGCCACTGCCGGAATTCCTTACGTCATGGGAGACCCTTTCCTTTCTTCCAGCCACTGGGCCTCCCCTTCCTTTCTAATTCTTCCAGCCACTGCCGGAATTCCTTACGTCATGGGTCTCCCCTTCCTTTCTTCCAGCCACTGCCGGAATTCCTTACGTCATGGGTCTCCCCTTCCTTTCTTCTAGCCACTGCCAAAATTCCTTACGCTATGGGTCTCCCCTTCATTTCTTCTAGCCACTGCCGGAATTCCTTACGCTATGGGTCTCCCCTTCCTTTCTTCAAGCCACTGCCAAAATTCCTTACGCTATGGGTCTCCCCTTCCTTTCTTCAAGCCACTGCCAAAATTCCTTACGTCATGGGTCTCCCCTTCCTTTCTTCAAACCACTGCCAAAATTCCTTACGCCATGGGACTCACCACACTGTCGGCTGACGGACATTTTACCGTGGTGCTCAAATAGCAGAAAGTGTGTAGCAGACAGCTCGGATTATTTCAGGCGTTTCTTGTATAACCGTCCACAGTGCTTGCGCCGTCACAAATAAAACCAAAGTGAATGGCTGGAATGATGAAGTGATGCTTTATGTCCTCAGATGTCAGTTGACATATTAGGGACAAGTTGTGACCAACGCCGAAGCACGGTGCAATAAATCTTTACGTCCACGGAAACCAGAAGGCTCGTTAGGACGGACAGTCCAGGACGTCCACCTCGACTCTCACACAGCTCCTGAACCATGATGGCTGGAATCGAGACGGAACTCATTTTGTACCCGGGGCGGAGGCGCCTCGTGTTTACTTGTTAGTACTCGAACCTTTCGGAGGGCGCTGACAGCATCGGTGGACAGCTGCGCGGAGATAAAGAGTGCCCCTTCAGTGGCGTAACCAAATCTAGCAGAGGTTGGAGGAAGGTACCGGAAAGCGAAGTCTGAAGTGTGTGTGGGTGGGGGGAGGGGGGGGGGGGCTGAGGCTCTCGGGAGCTTGTTTATTAGCTCCTTACACATTTCCCCGGGAGTTAGTATGTTGCTGGATCAGTTGGGGTTAAAAAAAAAAACGAACGACAACAATGAGGTGGGTTTTTTACTATGTACAGACGTTGAAATAAACCGTTAAGTAAATTAATCTGGGACAAATGAAGGAAGTAGCAGAATAAGAAATAGAGTAACTAATTAAGCAGTAAATAAGACGCAAACATTAAACATTACGAGATTAAGGAAACATTACAAGATTAGAAGAATATTTATTTGCCGGTGACATTACAATGTGCACAGGAATTTCCATTCATTACGGTGCGTTAGCAGATAGACACAATAATATAATTAGCCGTGTTATATAAATAAAATTAAAATTTAACAGTCTCATTCTATCGCATGCACGAACGCGCGCGCGCACACACACGCACGCACGCACGCACACACAGACGCACGCACGCACACACACACACACACACACACACACACACACACACACACACGCACGCACGCACGCACGCGCGCACGCACGCACACACGCACGCACGCACCCACACTCGCACACACGCACCTACACTCGCACGCACGCACATACGTACGCACACACACACACACACACACACACACACACACACACACACACACACACACACACACACACACACACACACACACTGACATGCAGTACATTTTCGCAGTTTCGCACAGGCGGGTTGCCAACAACCTGTACATCCGACTTTTGAACCATGCGCACTACAGTACGCCTCCCCAAGTCACAGTAAATCACAATGACAGAAACACTTAATTTTGTAGTGCATGAATTTTGTAGTACATGCATTGTGGAAGATGACAAAATGTCAGCTCCAGCTTCTAGAGAACGGTTATGCTGCTGCTGTTGTTGCTGCTGCTGCTGCTACTCAGTACCTTTCTTGTCAGTGTTTTATGAACCGACAAAATAAAGGAAGCAATAAACGAATAAGATACCAAGTGCAGATAACAGCCGTATGGACAGACAAATGCACCACTGAAGCAACAGATTAACCAAGGGTGAGACATGGCAGCAACTGAACTCATCCTCCGTGTTTTGTCACCAGCATGGATTGCCCGACCGATCGCTACTTGCCTTACAACTTGCCATGCCCTTGGCCTCAATGTTTCATCATGCGTATCGCACAATTTGATCCAACATTCACCCCCCCCCCCCCCCACCACCACCCCCCCCCCACCCCCAACTGCGAAAATGTCTTCTTTAAATGGGGCGCTCATTTAATCACCAGAAACTGTTCCAGCTCAGGGGGGGGAGGGGGGGGGGGATGAAACGGCCTGGACCAAGATGGGCCGATACGACTTTATTTCTTGCCAGTTTCAAAGGGACACGGATCTTGGCGTAAGAGAGGGCTTACTTGCCTAGAGAGAGAGAGAGAAACACACACACACACACACACACACACACACACACACACACACACACACACACACACACACACACACACAGACAAAGAGAACTCGAACTCGAAAACTTTATTTTACAAAGATTGTAATTTAGGTTTAGTCAAAAACCTGTCTAACAACGAGAGAGAGAGAGAGAAGAGAGAGAGAGAGAGAGAGAGAGAGAGAGAGAGACCACACCCACGCTGGGGCACCGCGGACGCAGAAATGTAGCATACTGAACTGTGAAAGGGTCTCTGTTTGAATTTCAGCCTGGATTGGGTCAGAATATAGCTTTGCGCGCTTCGTGTACAGCCAGCATTTTGCCTTTTAAATGTCCGCCTTCTTTCACTCACTGGCCTTTCCCCCAGACCTCTTTGGTGATGAAGTGGTGTCAGAATGGTGGGTCAACGTTTGCATGCGGTTTGACACATCGCTTTTCTAAAACTCGAAGGTATAAAGCCTTGAACATTGTTGACTTGGTTAAACTGATATGTAGTGCTTGAAGTTGTTTTATTATTATTACTTTTAATTTGTTATTATTTGTTAATACCGTGTCTCGCCGTGATAGAACCAACCCACTTGAATGGATGGTAAATATCAACTAACTAACCAACCAGCCGGTCCATGCCTGCCAAAACACGTGACCTCTTGGTAGAAAGGTTCTTTACTTGACCGTTCGGCTTTGCTTGCTTTCAAATTAAATGTAGTTATTGATGTAGATTAGACCTGTACGGAAGATAGCGCTGTACACATCCTGAGAGTTTCCAAAACTGATTATATCGCTCATCTTCTTCTCTGTTGGCTGCCTATTGATTTACGAATACTGTACAAACTCTTCTGTGTACAACTCCCTCACCTCGACCTCTCCTGGCTACATGGCTTGGTCGCTTGGTCAGAGGTCTTTTTCTTTTGCTGCACCGTCTGTCTGGAACAGTCTCTTGCAAAGTTAGTCATCAAGACGTCTTTCAGATAGTCTGTGAAATCTCATCTTTTAAGCTACCCTACCGCGCGAGTTTGTTTTGACTTTGTGACGGGCCGTGTGCTCCAGTTTGGAGAAGCTGCACATAAAAGAATATGTTATTATGATTGTTTTAACCGTTGGTACTCCTTGCTGTGGAAAAAGCTTGAAACCTTGCTGTAACACAGGTCTTTATTTGTCCCCTTTAGCTTTTAGGAAAATCTTGCTTCAGACCTGGCTCCTTTGTGGAAGATAGCGCTTTGCGTGACTACTGGTGTTCCCGGCTGTTAAAGAAGCGTGGCTCTTTGAAGCGGTACAGGTCTTTACATGACGATTCTTCCCTAAAACAAGAGCTGTGACTGCTTGGGTCGTTGAGACCCTTACCTCGCCGTTCCTCGCCTTCCGATAGACTCCAGCCCTCGATGTAAGTAAGGCCTTTGCTTGACCATTCCTCTCCGAAAGGAGACGCCACTCCTTGGGTTTGTAAGAGAGGTCTTACGTAGCCGATCCTTCCTTTTAGTTTCCGCGTTTCAGCTGATCCTTCGTTTTACCATGGAGGCCCATGGTGTAAGAACGGTCTTCAGTCGACTGCTCCTTGCTGTCAAAGAGACACGACTCCTTGGCGTAAGACTAGAGAGATGTATTTATTCGGCTGTTCCCTGCTTCCGAAGTGAGCAGACTGCTTGGTGCAAGAAAGGCTGACTGTTCCTTGCCTGTATACGGCGCCTGACACTGGGAGGGATTGCGGGGGCATTTATCTTGATGGGCCTTTACCAAGCTCAACTTTGTCCCTTGCTGTCTTCACCTGGGGACGGGTCAAGGCCGCTGGGCTGGGGACTAAGTACCCGATTCTGTCGGTTACTTCGCTCAGCATCCTGTTGGTACTTCGCTCAGCATCCTGTTGGTACTTCGCTCAACATCCTGTTGGTACTTTGCTCAACATCCTGTTGGTACTTCGCTCAACATCCTGTTGGTACTTTGCTCAACATCCAGGCCATCTGTTATTAGCTGGCTTGGATCAGATTTGAACGAGTGCGTGTTCTGTCATTCAGTCTGTTTGAGTGAATTTTAGTTGGCTAAAGACGGGCTGTTCTGTCATTCAGTCTATTTGAGTGTGGTTTAGTGGGCTAAAGACGGACTATTCTGTCATTCACTCTATTTGAGTGTGTTTTAGTTGGCTAAAGACAGGCTATTCTGTCATTCAGTCTATTTGAGGGTGCTTTAGTGGGCTAAAGACGGGCTATTCTGTCATTCAGTCTATTTGAGTATGTTTAGTGGCCTAAAGACGGGCTATTCTGTCATTCACTCTATTTGAGTGTGTTTTAGTGGGCTAAAGACGGGCTATTCTGTCATTCAGTCTATTTGAGTGTGCTTTGGTGGACTAAAGACGGGCTTCCTGCAAGCGAAGATGTAAACTTTCGTCAAAGAATCACGCGAAAGGATTGAGACCTCAGACGGGAACTGATTATTGATACAGACATATCTTGCGTATCGGATTGAGCGATAGTAAGGTTGGCTTCACTAATGGGAGATTGACGGTGATGCCTCCCCTCGCACCTGTTCGGCTTCAGTTTGATGGAACAGCTGTATGAGGGGGAGCGGAAGCGCTCATCGTTGATGTATGTATTCCTTGGTCGGGTATCGCTTGATTATTCCGGCAACCAACACGACTGACATGGCCAACAAACACGGTTCACTGAAGGAAGGAATACGCACCATCGTTTCCCTCCGCACCTGTTCCCACAGATCACCTGGCTGAACAGGAGCACAACCATAGCACGTGCTGACCTGCTGTGGAATCCTTGGACGAGTTCTTCGATTACTTCACCAGCCAACAACACTGACACCAAGATACGCAGCAGCAACAGCAGTAACATTTACAACAAAACAGTAGCTTTTTTTTTTTTTTTTAAATTAATGAAATGGGAATGGGGGAGGTTTACAACAGGAACCATGAAGGGCGAGAGAGTTTAGAACTGAGTTGAAGCCAGTACGCCTATATTATGCAACATTACTATCGCTGGTCCTGCTCTTACTCTTAGTATTATTGTTAAATGATTCTGCACTGCGCGTGCGTCAGCAGATGATTGGGTGGCATGCCACTTGAGATGGGCGTCTCTGAAGCAAGCAGCCAGGCACGTGCCAAGACGCTGATTGCTGCAGCAGTTCATTTCAGGGTGCTATCTGTGCGCTCGGAAAATCTCGTATGCGCTCCACTCCAACATTGCCTTTGAAACAGTTTCAGTGTTCGTCTGACTGACGATGGCCCTTTCTGGTCCTTTCAAGGAAGATCGTCGGGTGCTTCTTTCCACGCCTCTCTCCTCCAGGCCATCGTTGGTGTCATGTTCTCATCCAGGCCATCGTTGGTGTCATGTTCTCATCCAGGCCATCGTTGCTGTCATGTTCTCATCCAGGCCATCGTTGCTGTCATGTTCTCATCCAGGCCATCGTTGGTGTCATGCTCTCCCCAAGGCCATCGTTGGTGTCATACTGTCCTCCAGGTCATCGTTGGTGTCATGTTCTCATCCAGGCCATCGTTGGTGACATGCTGTCCTCCAGGCCATCGTTGGTGTCATGCTCTCCTCCAGGCCATCGTTGGTGTCATGCTGTCCTCCAGGCCGTCGTTGGTGTCATGTCCAAGGCTTTGGGCCTGCAGGTAGTGGCCCCAGCTCTTTAGCACTTCCGAGATTCCCATATCCAAGACACTTACGATGCTCGCTTTGCCCGCCAGTCCATCTGCTCGGTCATTGTCTCCCCATAAACACCTGTTTGTCGAGACAAACACCTGTTTGTCGCGACAAAACGTTTAACGCGACAAAAAATGATACTTGTGGCAGCTCCCGCCAATGATAATAGTAGCCCAAATAATGAAAGGCATGCTAGAACCTCGAAACTGTCTTATCCTTTTCCGTTTTGAGCCACACACCAGGTCCTCGATTCGAACAGTAACAAGAGAAATGCTGCCCGAAATAATTTGCCTGTGTGGTTACACATTAATTTGACTGCCATCTGAGCACCAACGGAACGTTAAGCGGAGACCATTGATGGCGGTGGTTGGAGGAAGAATTTCGTAAACCGATGCTTGTAGTTTGGTTGGGTCAGTGGCGGAGCAGTTGCCGAGGTGTCGTCCCTCTACGCAGCCAGAGATAGATGTAGGTCGATCGCGGGATTTCAGATGTAGGTGGATCGCGGGATTTCAGATGTAGGTGGATCGCGGGATTTCAGATGTAGGTGGATCGCGGGATTTCAGATGTAGGTGGATCGCAGGATTTCAGATGTAGGTGGATCGCGGGATTTCAGATGTAGGCGGATCGCGGGATTTCAGATGTAGATGGATCGCGGGATTTCAGATGTAGGTGGATCGCGGGATTTCAAATGTAGGTGGATCGAGGGATTTCAGATGTAGGTGGATCGAGGGATTTCAAATGTAGGTGGATCGAGGGATTTCAGATGTAGGTGGATCGCGGGATTTCAAATGTTGGTGGATCGCGGGATTTCAGAGCCCAGAGCTGTGTCAGAGTCGAGGTGGACGCCCTAGGCTCCCCGTCCCTAATAGTCACTGGACGTAAAGCAACATTGAAACGGATAGAGATGGGGAAGGGAGGAACAGAGAGGCGGGGGGAGGGAGGGGAGATTGGGGAGAGGGGGTTGGAGGAACAGAGGGGTGGGGGGGGGGGGGGGGGGGGGGGGGGGGCGACTGAGAGTGGGAGAGGGGATGGGTGGAGAAACTGAGACAGAAACGGGGAACGACAGGACAGGGCTGGGAGGGGAGGTTGGGGGGGGGGGAGATTCATGTACAGATGTAGATCTGCGGCGAAAGATAAAGGTTGATGCAAACAAAAAATGATGTAACGCCCATGCCTTCCGATCAGGTGGACCGTAACCTCTGTTTGCTTGTCTCCAGTGCTGGCGTGTGGTGTTCATTGGTTGGCCCTTGTTGCTGGTCTCTGTCGACTTTTTCCAGTCAGTGCTACGTGCATGGACTGGAACCCAGCCGTCCTTTGTCCAACGTCGCAGTCCTGTCTGGTCTTGACACTTCATTCATCATAGCTGTATTTGTGGGGCACCTCGTTTGATCAAGGAAGTTTTGTATTGTGGTTTGATCGACAACGATTTGAAATGAATTACCATGATAGATGCTGTCATTACGGCGAACGTGACGCCGTTTCGTCTCAAGCGAGGGATTACGTAGTTTCCCGTAGAGCAGTCGACCAGACTATGTAATTATTTAATTGTGACTACTATTCTGTCGTCGAGAAAGGAGCTGACGCAAACGGAGATACCGTCAGATGAAAGAAGAGTTCACACCTCTTGCAAACGAACAAAAGAAAGAATTTGTTTTTAAATGTGCAGTTCTTTTCAAGGAGACCAGTCGGTCAAAGTATGCACGTTCTTCACGTGTGTGTAAAATAGAAGACAAAATCACAGGACAGAGCGTGTGGAGGGGGTTTATAAGGTTCTTTGGAAGGCACGAAGCGTGACAGGACGAATCTGACAGAGAGCACGTCTTCACGGCTAAGCTGATCAACTCTCTATAGACTGTAAATCGGGCATCAGCACGATCAGGCAACAGTCAGGCAACGAATCTGGCAGAGAGCGCGTCTTTAAGGCTAAGCTGATCAACTCTCTGTAGACTGTAAAAACCCGCATGAACATGATTTGGCAACAGTCCTTTGTCTGCAAGTTACCAGCCACTCCATATTTGGACCTGATGTGTCAGTGTGCTATTTATGATGAATCGTGATCTCTGTCTTCAGTCGATGGGCACGATGACTGTGATGATTTTGCCCTATTAGGACAACAAAACAATGATTATTATAGTGAATATTACGAAAATATACATATATGTTCCTCGCCCACTGCCAGGAAGTCCTTTGCCCTAATTTCTACCTTCCTGGTCTATTCATCTTTCTTCTTTTTTCTTTTTTTTTTTTTTTTTTTTTTTTCAAAATCCTGGTCCTGCTTCTTAACTGCGTTAGTTTTGGCCAACGCAATTTTCCCGTGTGGGCCCGTTGATGTCACCCTGCTCATAGTTACAAGCGATTTAAGCATGATCACAAGCGATTTAAGCGTGGTCACAAGCGATTTAAGCATGGTCACAAGCGATTTAAGCATGGTCACAAGCGATTTAAGCAGATTCCCTTGGTGAGCGACTACGGAATATAAATAACTACCAAAACTTATGTTGGATACATCGATGATGGTGTTTGACGTTGTAACATTGAAGTAGACAAACTTGTGGCTTAGTGACTTGTGTTTTGAACTGGTGTAAAAGAAGTTTTAATGTGTGATTCGTCCTGAGGTGACCGAACTGTGCGGTTGACTGGACCCCAGAATGAAATCACTCTGACGGGCTTGATGAAGTTCGGTGTTTATAATGACGATCAGTAATTTCTCCCTTCTTTGGAAGGGCGGTGATTATTACGACGATCGCTGTACTCATTTCTGCTTTTCTGATGGGCGTTATGACGCTCACTGTGGTGATTTCTGTTTGCAAGGACATGTGAACTCCAAGAACGATCCTTTCAGGAGTATCGGGATTTTATTCGGTCCGAAATTCGTAAAGATAATAGATAATTAGATGGCGGCGAATGAGACTTGACCGTGTGCCGGAAGATGATGGTGTCGGCTTTACCAATGTAATGCATTGTGCACCGGAACGGCTGAAGATACCGGCATTGTTTTTTATCTGACGAGGGAAGATTTAATAACACCACTCCTCTCATCTGTACCGTAGAGGGTTCATAAGGTCGTGTATTTTTAACTCTGGTTCTTCGTCCTTCGTGAGTTTCTCCTTGATCCCTTCAAACGAGGGAAGCGAAACGCCAAATTCGTTCATCGCTTACGCTGTATTGGAGATGTCGTTAGCACTTTCCAGGCGATAAAGTGATACAGCCCTTTGACCCTTCTAATGACTTTGGCTTTGTGGGGCTAAGCGCGGCGGCCTCAGTCAAAGCCAGGCTGGGCTCAGGCTGAGGCACTACCTACACTGTCACGACTTGGGGCTGACTTGCCGGATTTGCTGCAGGCTCGGGGGCAGCAGTTGGCCGGGCAAGATATGGGTCAGTGCGGTCTTACCCGGGGCCGCCAAGCGTGAACGCAGTTTACGGGCAGGGATCAAGGCTGGACACGGTGGATGAATTTGTCACCGCCAGCTGGAGCCCCGGCCACGGGTGCCTGACTCTGTCCGCTTCATCTCGCTCAGCGCCTGCTTGTTGCCCGCGTCCCGGGAGCATTGGTAGCCACCATCAGGGACAGGGAGCGGCCAGATTTAGGTGGCCGGTCGGGCCGAGTTCGTCAGGGTCAGAGAGACGGGGCAGGTGCGCGAGGCAGCCAGGGCGAAGAGCTATGGGGCGCCGGGGTGCCCGAGTCGTGGTCTTTTGTCTTTGGCCGAGTGCCGGTGACGTTTCGGTCAGGCGACGTTGATGGAGTTCCCTGCGCCGCTTTGCAGGCCCCGAGTGTCCGTGTTGCTGGGTCCCGCCTGAGCAAGCGACGGAGAAAGCCGTCCTGGATGTGGGGCTAGGTCGTGGGCGCTCATTAGGTGGAGGTCCCTCCACACGCTTGGTAAACAGCTAGTAAAGGACCAAGTGAGAAGTGTAGTGTGGATGTGCCTGCTTCGTAATTTGTTGTTCATCCAGGACAATACCAGTAAACAGCGTTGTGTGGATGTGCCTGCTTCGTAATTTGTTGTTCATCCAGGACAATACCAGTAAACAGCGTTGTGTGGATGTGCCTGCTTCGTAATTTGTTGTTCATCCAGGACAGTACCAGTAAACAGCGGTATGTGGATGTGCCTGCTTCGTAATTTGTTGTTCATCCAGGGCAATACCAGTAAACAGCGTTGTGTGGATTGCCTGCTTCGTAATTTGTTGTTCATCCAGGGCAATACCAGTAAACAGCATTGTGTGGATGTGCATAGTTTAGGTCCTTCATCCAAAACAATACAGTAAACAGCATTGTGTGGATGTGCATAGTTTAGGTCCTTCATCCAAAACAATAACAGTAAACAGCTGTGTGGTTCAGGTCGGTCATCCAGAACAACAACATCACACAGCTGTGTGTGGGTGTGCATGGTTCAGGTCGATCACCCAGAACAACAACATCACACAGCTGGGTGTGGGTGTGCATTGTTCAGGTCGGTCACCCAGAACAACAACATCACACAGCTGGGTGTGGGTGTGCATGGTTCAGGTCGGTCACCCAGAACAACAACAACAGTAGACAGGTGTGTGTGTGTGTGTGTGTGTGTGTGTGTGTGTGTGTGTGTGTGTGTGTGTGTGTGTGTGTGTGCATGGTTCAGGTCGGTCATCGAGAACAACAGTAAACAGCTGTGTGTGTGTGTGTGTGTGTGTGTGTGTTGTGTGTGTGTGTGCATGGTTCAGGTCGGTCATCCAGAACAACAACAACAGTAAACAGGTTGTGTGTGTGTGTGTGTGTGTGTGTGGTTCAGGTCGGTCATCCACAACAACAACAACAGTAAACAGGTGTGTGTGGGTGTGCATGGTTCAGGTAGGTCATCGAGAACAACAGTAAACAGGTGTGTGTGGGTGTGCATGGTTCAGGTTGTTTACCGAGGAGTCAAGAAGAACAACAGTAAGGATCTTGACGGAAACGGATTGATTGGGCTCGTTCTTCGCTAGTTAGGAAGATGCATTGGATTATCTCCACGTCCGCTCGGACGGTGCTGGTCAGCCGTGGTCATTATGGCGGTCAATTGGTCTGCAGCTGAAGACCGGCTTGCTCTGGGGAAACACCTCATTCCGCACAGATTGGGTGTCGGCCTCCGGTCTTCTCAGCCACGGGCACAGGAACAACACGGGGAATTGGAGACGGCAGCTGCTGGAGGTACCTTGCAGCCAGAAGACGAGTTTTAGGTTCGGACCGTATCGTACCGTACCCCCGCCCTTGGCTCATTTGTTGACCACGTTCAACTGGTCAGCTTCCCGTGACGAACACGCCATCAGTACGAGTGGAAGATTATTGCTCTCTGTCTGTGGAAGCGTGCGTCGCTTGCCTATTTTGTACGTGTTGTTTTGGCCCAAAGTTTAACACCCCTGAACTAGGATCAATACTGCTAATGCGGAAAACAAAAGGAAGGGTGGGGGGGGGGGGGGGGGGATACATTGTCTAGGATGTATGCAGGAAACCAAGGTCATCCCTGTGTGTGTGGAGGAAGGGGGGGGGTAACATTACATTCAGACTTGAATATAAATCGGAGTATAGGGACTCGACTTGTTTCTTAAAACATAGGTCGCAAATAACCTCTTATATGTGTCAAAGAACGCGTGGGGTGGAGGGAGGGGGGGGGTGGAGACAACGTGAAAATGAGACGAGCGGGTCAGGAAAACGGTGCTGGAGTTGTCTTGAGTAAAGTAGAAGAAGAAGAAACGGGACTCGAATTATCGATACAAACAGAAGGGTGGAATTCGAGCTGTCTGGAGGACAAAAGGTCGATGCTCGAGAACAGAACAGGCACGGGTTATCGGCAAAAATAGAGCAACAGGTATCAGTTGTCAACAAATAGAACAGAAGGGCAGAACTCGATTTGTCAACCAGACGAGCGGAAAACGAGTTGTCGACAAGAACAGAACAACTAGCGCGAGTTGTCAACATGTAGAACAGAAGGGCAGAACTCGATTATCTGTCAACATTGCACAAGAAGAGCGGAACACGTGTTGTCAACAAGTAGAACAGAAGGGCAGAACTCTGTTTGCCGAACAGCACCGAAGGACAGACGGCGAGCTGCCAAGTAGAACAGGAGGGTGGAACTCAGTTATGTGCATGAAGAGAAGAGCGGAACTCGAGTTGATTAAATGAAGGAAAGAGCGGAACTCGAGTTGTTGAAATGAAGGAAAGAGCGGAACTCGAGTTGTTGGTGAGAAGAGAGGAACTCGAGTTGTCTGCATTAAGAGAAAAGCGGGACTCGAATTGTCGGTAAGAATAGAAGAGAGGAACTCGAGTTGTCTGCATTAAGAGAAAAGCGGAAACTCGAATTGTCGGTAAGAATAGAAGAGCGGAACTCGAGTTGTCTGCGTGAAGAGAAAAGCGGAAACTCGAGTTGTCGGTAAGAGTAGAAGAGCGGAACTCGAGTTGTCTGCATGAAGAGAAAAGCGGAACTCGTATTGTCGGTAAGAATAGCTGAAGACCAGAACTCGAGTTAGTTGTCTACAAGAAGAGAAGAGAGGAACTCGAGTTGTCGGTAAGAGTAGAAGAGCGGAACTCGAGTTGTCTACAAGAAGAGAAGAGCGGAACTCGATTGTCGGTAAGATACGAAGAGGGAACTCGAGTTGTCTACAAGAAGAGAAGAGCGGAACTGGTAATTGTCTCCAAGAACGAAAGAAGGGAAATGGTGTTATCTACCAGAAGAGAGAATCGTAACCGATCTTTCATTGCTGACATAGTGCCAGCGTGGTAAGTGGAGTGAGGGCCGGAGCCAGACACGCCGGGGCTTCTTCCCAAGGGCCGCGAAGTCGCTTAGACTGCAAGTTCAAGGCTCGGCGTTCCCCGGCCTCCCGCCCGCTTTCAGATTTGTTGTGTCGGTCCCTGGACCCCGACCGTCGTGGGTGTGTGTACTCCGCTTGGGAGCAGCGCTGAGAGTCTAACGATCACACCCAGACACTGGTTGGGGCTTCTGTGATTTGATAGCCACCGCTCGTGGGCTCTTTTGTTTTCCGAGGTTGTTGTGCGGGCCGCTGATGTTGGCGTCTTTGTTTGACCTCCCGACGTGTTTGATTTCCACGCGACACTGATCGGTCAGCCTCTTCGTGTGTCTTTCTGTGCCGTGTATATTACGTTTTGTGGTGGTTCACTGCAGCATCTCCCATGAGAGTGGGGTGGTGGAGGGGGGGGGGGGGGGGAGGGGGGGGTCGAAGAGCGAGGAAGGCCCGAGACTGTGTGTGCCAACAGTGAGGGAAGGAGATTGTGTGTTCCAGTATGTTCGAACTATAAACCTTTTGTGGTTCTTTGCCCCGTTCCAGTCGAAAGAGCTGTTGGTGTGATCGTAGCCAAGATAGTGTGGCATTGTCTTCCAGCTTGCCGTAGCTCAGTTCCGTGCCGTGTGTGTGTGTGTGTGTGTGTGTGTGTGTGTGTGTGTGTGTGTGTGTGTGTGTGTGTGTGTTTGTGTGTGTGTTGTTGTGTGTGTGTGTGTGTGTGTGTGTGTGTGTGTGTGTGTGTGTGTGTGTGTGTAAGAGAGAAAGAGAGAGAGGAGAGAGCGTTCGTGCGTGCGTGCGCTCTTGTGTGTGTGTGTGTGTGTGTGTGTGTGGTGTGGAGAGAGAGAGAGAGAGGTGAGTGGTGTGTGTGTGGTGTGTGTGTGTGTGTGTGTGTGTGTAAGAGAGAGTGAGTGATGAGTGGTGTGTGTGTGTGTGTGTGGGGTGTGTGTGTGTGTGGAGAGAGAGAGAGGAGAGCGTTCGTGCGTGCGTGCGCTCTGTGTGTGTGTGTGTGTGTGTGTGAGAGAGAGAGAGAGAGAGAGAGAGAGAGAGAGAGAGAGAGAGAGTGAGTGTGTGTGTGTAAGAGAGAGTGAGTGAGTGTGTGTGTGTGTGTGTGTGTGTGCAGTTTGTGTGAGAGAGAGCGTTCCTGCGTGTGTATGTGTGCGTGCGTCCGTGAGTGTTTGTGTGCTTGTTTTTGAGGCGGGGGTGTCTGTACTGTGTCTGTATGTGTGCTCATGGTCCTCATTGTTTCCAGCCTGAAGCTGGACTGCTTCTTCTCTCGCATGGACCGGCTGATTTTCCTCGCGGTCTTTGAGTGGTGATTGTGTACTGTACCAGCGCCATGTCTTGCAGGTCGACCGTATTGTCTGTCAGGAAAAATAGGCGTAGTCAATTATCTAGCATGTGTGTGTGTGTGTGTGTGTGTGTGTGTGTGTGTGTGTGGTGTGTGTGTGTGTGTGTGACAACCTTTGGCACCAGCTCTGGCCTCGCGTCCCGAGGTCAGAGCAAGTATTTTGTGGCCTGGTGTCAATATTTTTGGGCACAAAAGCTATCGCCGTGTACAGCTTGTTTTGAGGTGTATCTTCCTTTCCTTCTGTGCAGTTGACAATGTTACACTGAAAATGGGACAGCAGGAATCTCTTGAAGGCTAAGCAGGTCGGGTGTCTGCTTTGAGGTGTACTCATGACTGTGGCATGACATGGTTGAACATCAACCTCGCGACTGTCTCGTTAAGACCAACTAGGTCGGGTGTCTGCGTTGAGGTGTACTCATGACTGTGGCATGACATGGTTGAACATCGACCTCGCGACAGTCTCTTTAAGACTAACTAGGTCGGGTGTCTGCATTGTGGTATACGCAATAACCTGCCATAACCTGATCGAACGTCACCCTCTCGACTTTGCAAAGCTGTGTTGTTTCGATCCCTGAAGTCTTTCTGTTGAAGGCGAAACTCCTTGGCCATACCGTGTTGGAAAGACTCGTGTGTATTTGAGATTGAACGAGAGACAAGGCAACTTGACCTTCTGAGGTATTGGACAGTTACTGAAAGCTGTAGCAGTGCTGAAAGTCAAATAAGTATGTGCTTCTGTATTGGTGTTAGTGCGGCGGCCGAAAACGTCTTCATGTGATTTGTATTGGTGTTAGTACGGCGGCCGAAAACGCCTTCATGTGATTTGTATTGGTGTTAGTACGGCGGCCGAAAACGTCTTCATATGATTTGTATTTGTACGGCGGCCGAACACGTCTTTATGTGACTGTGATTTCTGGATCTGAACACTTGCAGTGAAGTTCTTTTTCGTGACTCGTCGCGTACTCGGCCAGGAATTGTACCGGTCCCGTGTCTGCCGTCTGAACTCATTCACCTTCATTCTTCCCAGTCCACCTCCAGCGTAAAGGTGTGAGGGTGGGTGTGACACGAACAGCGAACGACACTTGTGATTTGGTGACCCGTCTTTCGCCTTGACATGACCTTGGCTGCTGGCTGGTGGAGGAGTGTCAGGTCACTCCGCAGCCGGCGGAGAATGGCGTGTTGAAGCCACCGCCCAAACTGCGGAGAGTGGCGTATTAAAACCACCGCCCAAACGGCGGAGAGTGGCGTATTAAAACCACCGCCCAAACGGCAGAGTGGCGTGTTGAAGCCACCGCCCAGACGGCGGAGAGTGGCGTGTTAAAGCCACCGCCCAGACGGCAGAGAGTGGCGTGTTGAAGCCACCGCCCAGACGGCGGAGAGTGGTGTGTTGAAGCCACCGCCCAAACGGACCCCAAGTGTCTCAGCGACAGGGCGGACAGTCAGCTGAACACCGGTTCTGTGTCGCTGGAGACGACTGGCTCAAGATGCTGGAGGAGGACGCTCCTGGGTAGCTTTGACAACCGTTGACCTTTTGCCTGGACCCGCTTCGCCTCTTCCTGTGCTGCTTGCCGTGGTCCAGTGGCTGGGACCGCAGGAGATGAGCTGGATGTTTCAGTTTTACGGGTCCGACAGCAAGGCTGTGGCCCCAAGCTGGCCAATGCTGGACACGGAGAAGCCTTCACTGCGTCACATCATGGGCGACAACCCGCGACCGGGGAGGTTCGCTTTCCCCCCTCCCTCTCTGTCCATGCCTTCTGCCGCGCGGCTGGGCGGTGTGCAGGATGGCCAGTGTCAGCACAAGGCTATACAGTGCGACTTTGACGACATCTGGGTGGGTACATTTGCTTTGGTTCTCTCTCTCATCATTGATCACATCTGGGTGGCCACACTTACCATCTAGGTGGGTACATTTGCTTTGGTTCTCTCGCATCATTGATCACATCTGGGTGGCCACACTTACCGTCTGGGTGGGTACATTTGCTTTCGTTTTCTCTCATCATTGATCA
>JABMCL010002408.1:530000-555000 GCA_018857735.1 Alviniconcha marisindica
CCCCCCCCCCCCCCCACACCGTCTCTGCTGTGGGACACAACGGCAGCTTGCCCGCCGTGAACAGTGTCGGTAGTCACCTGGCCTTGCCGGCCTAGGCTGGCCGATGTAAACTATCAGTGGCAGGAGCTGCCACAAGTATCATTTTTGTCGCGACAAACACGTCCACAAGTATCATTTTTGTTGCGACAAACACGTCCACAAGTATCATTTTTGTCGCGACAAACACGTCCACAAGTATCATTTTTGTCGCGACAAACACGTCCACAAGTATCATTTTTGTCTAGGCAAACACGTGTTTGTCGCGACAAAACACGTCTTTTGTCACGACCAAAGTATGCTTGCCGCGACAACACTTTTGTGGCGACAAATATTTGTCGCAACAAGCGCATTGTCGCGACAAATGTTTTTCGGCTTCACTACACAGCAAAACACGTGTTTGTCGCGGCAAAACTTTATTGAATACGGCACCCGGCGAAACGGCCTCCGCCGCCTGCCCTCTCTGACGATGGAAAGTACGTTTTTGTGGTGCATGACTGGAACCTTTGGGCCTGGTTTCCTTGGTCTGAGCCTGGAACCTTTGGGCCTGGTTTCCTTTTGTCCCTGGCTGGAACCTTTGAGCCTGGTTTCCTTTTGTCCCTGGCTGGAACCTTTGGGCCTGGTTTCCTTTTGTCCCTGGCTGGAACCTTTGGGCCTGGTTTCCTTTTGTCCCTGGCTGGAACCTTTGGGCCTGGTTTCCTTTTGTCCCTGGCTGGAACCTTTGGGCCTGGTTTCCTTGGTCCCTGACTGGAACCATTCGGTCTGCTTTCCTTGGTCACTGACTGGAACCATTCGGTCTGTTTCCCTTGGTCCCAGACTGGAACCATTCGGTCTGCTTTCCTTGGTCACTGACTGGAACCATTCGGTCTGCTTTCCTTGGTCCCTGGCTGGAACCATTCGGTCTGCTTTCCTTGGTCCCTGACTGGAACCATTCGGTCTGCTTTCCTTGGTCCCAGACTGCGCCTTGGTCCTGGCTGACTTTAGTGTCCACCACAGGTTCCCGCGGCACTGGCTTTGTTCTTATCTGCTGGGCTTTATGTGGACGAGGCCATTTGGCGGGTTAATGTGTTTTGCCGTGGCTGTAAATTGTGTGCCCCCCGCACTCCCGGCCCACTTTCTGTCGTGGGGCGCGTCATGAGAGGGTGGCTTATGTTGGGATTGTTGTTGTTTTCACACACTTAGTAGTGATTTACCACATACAGAGAAGGGAGAGACGGAGAACGGGGCTGGAGGGTGGGGTAGTGGTGTGTGTGTGTGTGTGTGTGTGTGTGTGTGTGTGTGTGTGTGTGTGTGTGTGTGTGTTGTGTGTGTGTGTGTGTGTGTGTGTGTTTTGTTTCGTTGGTTTGGTGTGTGTGTGTGTGTTGGGGTGGGGGATTGCTTGTTTGTTGTTGTTTTTGTTGTTGCTGGGTATGGCAAATTTCCACTGCAGTGTCTAACCGGATGAAATGTAAAATCAACACACAAGGGAGTTTATTAGTGCTCGAAATAGGTAACACAAGTACAACAACAAAGACCTGAGTCGCCTACGGTACCTCTCACCTGGCATGCGTGTAAATACAAGGTACAAAAACTCCACCAGAGGTACATCCTCGATGTACAGAGGAGGACGGAGGATGTACTTGTGGTGAAGTTTATGTACCTTGTATTTACACGCATGCCAGATGAGTTACCGTAGGCGACTCAGGTCTTGGTTGTTGTACTTGCGTTACGTATTTCGAGCGCTAATTAACTTGTGTGTTGATTCTGCACGAGCGCTCTGGGCCTCGTTCTGTTTCAGATTTTTGGATGAAATGTAAACTTTGCAGGAATGATTCTTACAGTGCTTTGGGTGCCCAGGCATTACGCACATCCACAACACCCAACAGCTTCTGATTATCTTGGGACCCAGTCTCATAAATCATAAAGTAAATAGCTCGATGTTTCTAAATAGATAACTATTTTCTGCTGAAATTAGATATGCTTCCAGTTCTGTCCACTGCTGTGCTGGTTCCCGAAACCCATGAACCGTTCTTTACAATGTCAGCACGTTGTCTGTTCCTTGCCTGAAATGTACGGCCCTAGCTTAACGACAGGTATACTTTAACTGTAGATGTGTATCTCTGGAACCCTGCTAATCGCCTGTCGGAGCCTTTGCTTGAATTGAAGCCGAATACGGACTAGTTCTGCCCACAGTAATGAGTGACGGAGGACTTGAGATTGTGTGTGATGTTGTCCTTCGGAAACCAACCGTGTCCACCCAAGTTCATGCCCCGTGTGTCGGTTCAGGCCCCGAGTATTATTCCCCTGTAATGAGTTTCTTGCGTTAAAACGCATTGTGCGGATTTAGCGGAGATCAGAGAAAGATATTTCAGACGTGTGCTCTGAAAACGGTCTTCAACAATACCAGTGTGGAAGATATCTTTGCTAAAGGATGTCTTTTACCCGTTGTTAAATCGCCCTGATATATCCATACCGGTTGACTGGGCGTAAAACACCAACTTACTTACTTACCCGTTGTTAAAAAAATCAATTAAAATAATCAATAGCCTTAGACTACGTTGCGCCTGAAACTTTGCTTTGCCTTTTAATTTGAAAACCTTTGTTCACCCCGATGTCATTGTAAAGTGTACGACATAAAAGTCACCCTGTGCGGTTAACAGGACGTTAGAATCCAAGAACCAAGTAACGGTCTGGTGGTGGAACCGAAGTAGATTAATAACTGCCTCCTGAAACCTGCTATACACGAGGCGAATTGATCTGCTGCGCAAGGCTGCGCTGACCACAATTTTATACAAAATATCCGTGCACAGAAAGAACTGCTAGCGACGCAGTTCACTAGTAACTCGATATATATATATATGTGTGTGTGTGTGTGTGCGTGTGTGTGTGTGTGTGTGCGTGTGCGTGTGTACACACACGCACACACACACACACACACACACACACACACACACACAAGCGCGCGCGCTTTTTTTTTCTTTTTCTTTTTCTGTGTTCTTAATTATTCTCAACATGATTATATGAAATTACGTTTCCTAGTCTAGTTTCTCACCACGAGTTAAGAGCAAAGCTGTTATAAAAGCCCAGCTCCAACTCACTATGAAAGCTGAGAACCCAGCTCCATTTCTATGAAAGCTGAAAACCCAGCTCCAACTCACTGTGAAATCCCAGCTCCCACTCACTATGAAAGCCCAGCTCCTACTCACTGTGAAAGCCCAGCTCCAACTCACTGTGAAAACCCAGCTCCAACTCATTGTAAAAGCCCAGCTCCAAGACACTATGAAAACCCATCACCAACCAACTCACTGTGAAAGTCCAGCTCCAACTCTCTGTAAAAGCCCAGCTCCACATCACTGTGAAAGCCCAGCTCCAACTCACTATGAAAGTCCAGCTCCAACTCTCTGTAAAAGCCCAGCTCCACATCAGTGTGAAAGCCCAGCTCCAACTCACTATGAAAGTCCAGCTCCAACTCTCTGTAAAAGCCCAGCTCCACATCAGTGTGAAAGCCCAGCTCCACCTCCCTGTAAAAGCCCAGCTCCACATCAGTGTGAAAGCCCAGCTCCACCTCCCTCTTCAGGTCGCTTCTGGGCTCCGAGGGCACCCAAGTAAACACTGAAACGTCACGTACACTGGGAGGACCGGGCGAATGTTTCTTCGCGAACCTAGTTGGAAGTATTCGGCAAAGCTAGTTGGTTCTTAATTGGGCGAACTTTTCTTCGCGAACCTAGTTGGAAGTATTCGTCGAAGCTATATTCGGGGTCCAAAAAGCTTCGCTCAGACATGTTCTGGGAACATTCGCCCTATTCGACGATCATTGCCTCTGATTGGCTGAGAGCAGAGCTCTCCTGTGGATGAAGAAAAAATAAAAATAAAATTGGATGACGGTGTCGCTAGGTTCTCCACTCGCTTCGGAGGGAATTTGTTTATTTGTTGACTTGTGGGAGGCGCAGCCTTGTCTCGGAGACCCAGAATGAGATAGTAGTTGATTACCCTTTGAGGGATAATGAAAGTATATTGACTTGACTTTAGCCTACATTTTCGATCATGCTGTCTGCTGCGCGTCTGCCGCAAGTTCGGGCCGAAGCTTGCATCTCATTACAAGCCAGTTGAGAACGAAGTAAAGTTTGGACTGTCCGAACTGTTCGGCGAACTAAAAGTTCAATTAAGAAACGAATCATGGTTCGTCGAACTGTCCGAAGTATGTTCGGCGAACAAACATTCGCCCAGTTAAGAACGGGCTTTACAGAGGGAGTCAGGTGTTCCTCGTGATGGGGTTTCATTAAGTGCAAGCACACCACAGTGTGTAGCGCTTGGTGGAAACAAAAGCCGACATTACTTACAGCGAAAGAAGTACTTGTTCACAGTCAACAACAACAACAAAACACAAAAATGAACTGTTCTTGACTTGGTTGCGTTTGCTGTTGGCAATGTGTTCAGGACTGCGGTTCAGCTTTTCGCTGGTGATTTAGGGACTTGTCGTTGTTTACTGAACTGGTGTAAAAGAATTTTGAACGTGTGATTCGTCCTGAGGTGACCCTGTGCGGTTGACGGGGTCTTAAACTCCAAGAACGTACGGGATTGGGTTAGACATGTTGGCCGTATGCACAGACTGTCGTGTTGTGATGTTGTGGCAGGGTTAGACAAGCTGGCTGTATGCACAGACTGTCGTGTTGTGATGTTGTGGCAGGGTTAGACAAGCTGGCTGTAGGCGCAGACTGTTGTGTTATGATGTTGTGGCAGGGTTAGACAAGCTGGCCATTGGGGATGGGGGGAAAAAAGCTGCTGTCGTGTTGTGTTGTGATGTTGGCAGGGTTAGACAAGCTGGCTGTAGGCGCAGACTGTTGTGTTATGATGTTGTGGCAGGGTTAGACAAACCAGCCGTACGCACAGACTGTCGTGTTGTGATGTTGTGGCAGGGTTAGACAAACTAGCCATGCGCACAGACTGTCGTGTTGTGATGTGGCAGGGTTAGACAAGCTGGCTGCGCACAGACTGTCGTGTTGTGATGTTGTGACAGGGTTAGACAAACTGGCCGTACGCACAGACTGTCGTGTTGAAGTGTGCAGGGTTAGACAAACTAGCCATGCGCACAGACTGTCGTGTTGTGATGTTGTGGCAGGGTTAGACAAACTAGCCATGCGCACAGACTGTCGTGTTGTGATGTTGTGGCAGGGTTAGACAAACTGGCCGTACGCACAGACTGTCGTGTTGTGATGTTGTGCAGGGTTAGACAAACTGGCCGTACGCACAGACTGTCGTGTTGTGATGTTGTGGCAGGGTTAGACAAACTGGCCGTACGCACAGACTGTCGTGTTGTGATGTTGTGGCAGGGTTAGACAAACTGGCCGTACGCACAGACTGTCGTGTTGTGATGTTGTGGCGGGGCCTGTCCAGCCCGGCTTGCGTGTGTAGAGCCAGTCGGGGGCTGACCCGGACTAATGGTGGCCACGGGATGACGTCAAGCGAGGCAAGACCGCTGCGAGGGCTGATTAGACGGCACGTGCAGCTGTCTACCTGTGCCCTGCAGTTGTACCGTTAGACACGGCGCTCGTGCTGGTGCATAGGATGCGTTAATGTGTATGTACACTCCTGGCCTCTCGTGGGATAACGCCCCCCAAGCGCCCTCCTTCCCCCGACCTTCGGGAAAGAAAGAACACAGTGAAAGAAAAGGAGTAGTGATTCAATTAAAACTTGGTTTAGTGTGAGCTTGGATCATGCACTGACTTTTACTCAGTCCTGTTTCTCACAGACTTTCCATGCAAGTCGCCACGAAGGATGGGTTTTGCGTTTTTATGTTGTTTTTTTACTTCTCTTTTTGTCTTTATTTTGGATAAGTTATTTGACTTCTTCCTTTACATTTTTTATCGGACCTACGAGCTTGACTGGACATTGGAAACCAGTATCTCTTCTTCTCCTTAGCACTACAGCAGCAGCAGCAGCATAATCGTAATAATAACATATAATTATTATTATTAGTTTAAAACATCTTTTGTATTGTATATTGCTGCAGAGAAATGTGTGTGTGTGTGTGTGTGTGTGTGTGTGTGTGTGTGTGTGTGTGTGTGTGTGTGTGTGTTCTTTCTTTTTTCCCCCGTTATTTTCAGATAGTGCTAGATAATGCTAGTTTCATATATATATAATATATAATATAGTTTCATATATATATATATATATATATGATGGTGACCATGTGTCCATTATCTCTTGACCTGTCCTCGACCCCAACAGGCGAGATCCCGGAATGTACTATCGATCTGGGAGCGGAGGACTAGCAGTGCTGCATTATTGCTCCCTCGGGATAAACAAGTGTGGCGCTCGCTGTGTATGAAAAAAAATAATTAAACAAAACCAGTACCGGTAGCTGCCACAAAAACTGTCTCCGGTCTGCCACGATTGTATTGGTTTCTTGTCCAGACCCTATGGCTTCTTTCAAATCCCACGACGCGTGCGACAAACACTCTCGGCTTCTGAGAAAGGTCGGTTTAGAATATATATGTGTTATTCTCTTGTTATGGAAATTGAGGGGAAGGGGTGACGGATTTGGGGAAGGTACTAGAGGAAAGAGGTGACATATGAAATGTGCGCCCAGAGCTCATTTGAGAAAGGGCCCCCTTATGGTGATGATGATGATGATGATGATGGTGATGATTATTGTTGTTATTGTTATTATTATTATTACATAGGGAAAGAAGTACTAGACGAGGGAGCTGACAGGGGGAAAAGTACTAGAAGAAAGAGGTGGCATTGTCAGTCGCACAGACTCACCTTGTGACGATACTGGAAAATAAGTACTGAATGAAAGAGGTGACGTGTCAGTCGCACAGGGACACCTCATGACGACATAGGGAAAGGAGTGGAGTACTAGAGGAAAATGGTGACGTCAATCGCACACGCTCCTCATGATGACATAAGGAAAGAAGTTCTGAGGGAAAGTGGTGACGTCAATTGCACACTCTCCTGATGATGACATAAGGAAAGAAGTACTAAGGGAAAGTGGTGACGTCAGTTGCACACTCTCCTCATGACGACACAGGGAAAGAAGTACAAGAGAAAAGAGGTGACGTGTCAGTTGCATAGGGTGACCTCAAGACGGCAGTGGAAAAGAAGTACTAGTAACTAGAGAAACGAGATGACATGGCGAGTAAGTAGCGGAGGAAGGAGGCGACATAAGGGAAGAAATACTAGATGAAGGAAATGATAGGGGAAGATGTATTAGAGGAAGGAGGTGACCTGGGAAGACGTATTAGAGGATGGAGATGACAGAGGAAGAAGTCACAGAGGATGCAGATGGCTTAGGGGAAATGTGCTAGAGGAAGGAGGCGATAGGGGAAGACGTACTAGGACAAAAGTAGGACATACGGGAAGAAGTATTAGAGGACAGAGATAACAGGGGTAGAAGTCCTAGAGAAAGGGGGTAGCACAGAGGCAGATGTACAAGAGGAAAGAGGCGATAGGGCAAGACGTATTAGAGGAAGGAGATGACATAAGGAAAGAAGTAGTCCTTGTAATCGTTGCTGCTGGATAGAGTGACATTAAATCCTCCCGTGTTACGTGTGTCCGGTGTATGGAATGATCGAACTTTGTATCCGTTTGTGTTGCGTTATAAGTAGTATCACCTTGTATTCAGCTGCGCCATCCGACCCCAGCCACCGGACCAGGCTGTGGCTGTCCTTTGTGCCGACTATTTCTGGAGTCTGGGATTGGCAGTTTAATAAAAGCCGTCTTATTTAGGGAACGGCTGCCCGCTGACGAGCGGTGGGATCAAGGCGGATCTGGCTTTGTCGCTCGGGCACATCCGAACCGGTGATTGAATGTGAAGGAACGGGTATTTCGGGAAAGCCGCCTCTTTGTGTGTGCGGCATCGGAGCGGGTGCAGACAGACTACAGTGCGGTCAGGGATTTGCCGCAATGGGAGGCCGAACGGTCTTTGGCCCTTGTCTGTCTCTGACGGTGATCAAGAGCGTCAGCACGCGCACGAGCCCGCCTTTAGGTGCGCATGCGCAGAGAGCAGCACGTCGGCAGTTCCGTTGACATGGCTGGCTGGTGACCATCTGCTCGCCCCCGCTTTCCACCCTCCGTCCCCCCCCTCCAACTCCCACCCCCCGCCCCTGTCGCGCGCGTTACCCCCCCACCCCCACCCACCCCGGTCTGTATCTCCAGTCAATGCATACATACACACATACACACACACAGTCACACACACACACACACACACACACACACACACAACACACACACACACACACACACACACACACACACACTACACACACACACACACAACACACACACACACACATACACACACACTGTCACACACACACAACAACACACACACACACAACACACACCACACACACACACACACACACAACACAACACACACACACACACACACACACACACACAACACACACACACACACACACACACACACACAACACACACACCACATACACACACCACACACACACACCACACACACACACACACACACACACACACACAACACACAACACAACACACACACACACACACACACACACACACACACTACACACACACACACACACACACACACACAACACACACATACACACACACACACACACACACACACACACACACACACACACACACACACACACACACACACACACACACACACACACACACACACACACACACACACACACACACACACATACACACCACACACACACACACACACACACCACATCACACACACACAACACACAACACAACACACACACACACACACAACACAACACACACACACAACACACACACACACACAACACTACACACACACACACAACACACACACACAACACCAAACATCACACATTACACACACACACACTAACACAACACACACACACGCTCCCAAGACTAACACAAATCACATAAGTACATATCAAGTCGTCAACACACACCACCACCGTGCAGTTAGTTGACATGTCATGTACGAGTTTGTTGTGGTGGCAGTGGGCCGTAAATGCCAGATGTCGTTCGCCTGTGTGTGTGTGTGTGTGTGTGTGTGTGTGTGTGTGTGTGTGTGTGTGTGTGTGTGTGTGTGTGTGTGTGTGTGTGTGTGTGTGTGTGACGTGTGTGTGTGTGAGTGTGTGTGTGTGTGTGTGTGTGTGTGTGTGTGTGTGTGTGTGTGTGTGTGTGTGTGTGACAGGTGTGTGTATGTGTGTGTGTGTGTGTGTGTGTGTGTGTGTGTGTGTGTGTGTGTGTGTGTGTGTGTGTGTGTGTGATGTGTGTGTGTGTGTGTGTGTGTGTGTGTGTGTGTGAAGTGTGTGTGTGTGTGTGTGTGTGTGTGAGTGTGTGTGTGTGTGTGTGTGTGTGTGTGGTGTGTGTTGTGTGTGTGTGTGTGTGTGTGTGTGTGTGTGTGTGTGTGTGCAGTGTGTGTGGTTGTGTGTGTGTGTGTGTATGTGTGTGTGTGTGTGTGTGTGTGTGTGTGTGTGTGTGTGTGTGTGTGTGTGTGTGTGTGACAGTGTGTGTGTGTGGTGTGTGGTGTGTGTGTGTGTGTGTGTGTGTGTGTGTGTGTGTGTGTGTGTGTGTGAGTGTGTGTGTGTGTGTGTGTGTGTGTGTGTGTGTGTGTAGTGTGTGTGTGTTGTGTGTGTGTGTGATGTGTGTGGTGTGTGTGTGTGTGTGTGGTGTGTGTGTGTGACTGTGTGTGTTGTGTGTGTGTGTGTGTGTGTGTGTGTGTGTGTGTGTGTGGTGTGTGTGTAGGTTTTGGTGTGTGTGTGTGTGGGGTAAGTAGCACGTGTGCCTTATGTCGTCTCGTAATAGCACTGTCCTCTAGTCTGGCCTCCCTCCTAATGACACGTCTCTCGTTGTCTCCCCCCACACAAGAGTAATTCTACCCCCACCCTCCTCCCCTTTTCCCCGTTTAACGTTGATGTTGCAGACGGTAACGTGCACTTTACCGGGTACCAGGACTGCCCGTCTCTGTCTCCCTGCCCCGTCTCTGTCTCCCAGCTCCTGCCCCGTCTCTGTCTCCCTGCCCGTCTCTGTCTCCCGGCCCCGGCCCTGTCTCCCAGCCCCTGCCCCGTCTCTGGCTCCCTGCCCCGTCTCTGTCTCCCTGCCTCGTCTCAGTCTCCCGGCCCCGGCCCCGTCTCAGTCTCCCGGCCCCGTCTCTGTCTCCCTGCCCCGTCTGAGTCTCCCGGCCCCTGCCCCGTCTCAGTCTCACGGCCCCGTCTCTGTCTCCCGGCCCCGACTCTGTCTCCCGGCCCCGTCTCTGTCTCCCTGCCCCGACTCAGTCTCCCGGCCCCGTCTCTGTCTCCCTGCCCCGACTCTGTCTCCCTGCCCCGACTGTCTCCCGTCCCCGTCTCTGTCTCCTGCCCCGTCTCTGTCTCCCTGCCCCGACTGTCTCCCGTCCCCGTCTCTGTCTCCTGCCCCGTCTCTGTCTCCCTGCCCCGACTGTCTCCCGTCCCCGTCTCTGTCTCCTGCCCCGTCTCTGTCTCCCTGCCCCGACTCAGTCTCCCGTCCCCATCTCTGTCTCTCTGCCCCGACTCAGTCTCCCTGTCCCGTCTCTATCTCTCTACCCCGACTCAGTCTCCTGCCCAGTCTCTATCTCCCTGTCCCGTCTCTGTCGCCCTGCCCCGTCTCTGTCTCCCTGTCCCGTCTCTGTCGCCCTGCCCCGACTCAGTCTCCCGTCCCCGTCTCTATCTCTCTGCCCCGACTCAGTCTCCTGCCCCGTCTCTGTCTCCCTGTCCCGTCTCTGTCGCCCTGCCCCGTCTCTGTCTCCCTGCCCCGTCTCTGTCTCCCTGTCCCGTCTCTGTCGCCCTGCCCCGTCTCTGTCTCCCTGTCCCGTCTCTGTCTCCCTGTCCCGTCTCTGTCGCCCTGCCCCGACTCAGTCTCCCGGCCCCGTTTGCTGGTGAGACAGAGGAAGGAGGCCGTGTTTGGTACCAGTGCACACACCACACACACACACACACACACACACACACAACAACCCACAACAAACAAAACGCGCGCCGCTCCGCCAACAACATGCATCAGCCCGTACTCTCCTCCTCTCTCTCTCTCTCTCTCTCCTCTCTCTCTCTCTCTTCTCTCTCTCGTCTCTTCTCCTCTCTCTCTCTCTTCTCTCTCTCTCTCTCTCTCTCTCTCTCTCTCTCTCTCTCTCATTGTGTTCCGGAAGGGGGGTGGGGAGGGTAGAAACGGTGTCTGCGGATTGTTACGCAGGATGGTTGGTGCTGGTTGCATAGTGTGCTGTGTTATTAAGGATAATCTGTATCATCGACTAGGATAATCTGTATCATCGACTTGGATAATCTGTGATCTTAAAGGTCACGGGGTTTTGTTGGCATCGTGGTGGCGGACGAGTGCTGTCACTGGAATCAGTGATACACTGATGGAGCGTTTCCGGCAAGATTCGGCCTGATCCTTTTTCCTTCGCTTAGCGTCACTCGTTTAGCCTCGCAGCGGGCGTGGGAAGGGTGCGCGTGCGCGCGCAGTGTGTGTGTGTGTGTGTGTGTGTGTGTGTGTGTGTGTGTGTGTGTGTGTTGTGTAGACGTCATGTTTGTTCTGGCGTGTGTGTGTGTGTGTGTGTGTGTGTGTGTGTGTGTGTGTGTGCTAGACGTCATGTTTGTTCTGGCACGCGTGTGTGTGTGTGTGTGTGTTAGACGTCATGTCTGTTCTGGCGTGTGTGTGTGTGTGTGTGTGTGTGTGTGTGTGTGTGTGTGTGTGTGTGTGTGTTAGACGTCATGTTTGTTCTGGCACGCGTGTGGTGTGTGTGTGTGTGTGTGTGTGTGTGTGTGTGTGTGTGTGTGTGTTAGACGATGTTTGTTCTGGCGTGTGTGTGTGTGTGTGTGTGTGTGTGTGTGTGTGTGTGTGTGTGTGTGTGTGTGTGTGTGTGTGTGCCGGTATTCGTATCCGTGCGAAAACATGCGTCTGATGAAGTCTCATGGTCCGATGAGAACTGCGGGAAATCATTGGTGAGCCTATCGATTGGCGCAAGTAAGCTGTTGGATGCAGCACGAAAGGCACATAATTACATTGCTGTTGACAGTCACTAATTATCTGAACGTAATTGCAATTGTGTGCTTTTGACGCAAGCGTGTGGCTGTGCCCATTCTTCTAGCGTTGTTCTAACTAATCTAAGGGGTCGGACTGGCCTTGTTCTAAGGGGTCAGACTGGCCATTCATCCAGCATCGTCTTCGGGGGTCAGACTGTGACCATGTAGCCTGTGTTATCCTCGGGGGTCAGATTGTGGCCATTAGTAGGGTTGCACGTGCTAGTTGTGGCAGCGGACACGTCGGACGAGGACGGAAAAGGTGCAGGTCCAGCGGTAAGGAAGCGAGCGCCTTGGGATGAAAGTGCTTGGAGGAGCAGTGGAGTAGAAGGGCTGATGTTGGCTGCCAGCGGGAAAGGCAGACGGGGGTGCAAAGAGACAAGGCGGTAGGTACCCTGACAGGGACAACAGGCAGACGGGGGTGCAAAGAGACAAGGCGGTAGGTACCCTGACAGGGACAACAGGCAGACGGGGGTGCAAAGAGACAAGGCGGTAGGTACCCTGACAGGGACAACAGGCAGACGGGGGTGCAAAGAGACATGGCGGTAGGTGCCCTGACAGGGACAACAGGCAGACGGGGGTGCAAAGAGACATGGCGGTAGGTGCCCTGACAGGGACAACAGGCAGACGGGGGTGCAAAGAGACAAGGCGGTAGGTGCCCTGACAGGGACAACAGACAGTCGGGGATGCAAAGAGACAAGGCGGTAGGTACCCTGACAGGGACAACAGACAGTCTGGGGTGCAAAAAGACAAGCCGGTACCCTGACAGGGACAGCAGACAGACCGGGAGGTGGGGTGGGGGGTGCAAAGAGACAAGCCGGTACCCTGACAGGGACATCAGACAGATGGAGGGGGGGGGGGGGGGGTGCAAAGAGAGAAGCCGGTACACTGACAGGGAGGAAGGAAAAAGGTCGGACACTGGGCGTCGGCCTCAGTCGCCATCAGAAAACCGGTAATGAGGAGAGAGGGGAACCACGTCGGAAGTGGGTGTCGTGGGTGGAGAACAGGGGAGGGGGTGGACACAGACACAGAGTCAGAGAGAGCGAGAGAGAGTTGTCACCAAGATGAAAAGGCTTCGATATAGCTTTCGTTTAAGCATCAAGATGAGAGTGTATAGTACGTGTCGCGCGTAATGAAACCGCTGTGGCCAAGATTAAAACGGCACAGTGTGGTTCGTCCTCAGCTCGGGTTCTCAGCGAACCGATGCGCAGAAGGAAGAGCCCGAGCGTCATTACCAGAGATGAAAGACCGGCTGGCTTCCGTCACACTTTTTGAGAGGAAAGAGCTCTCGCCAAGATGAAAGGGGTGCCGTGATGGTTCGTCTGGAATTGTGATGTAAATATATCTATGAGAAACGCCAGAAAGGCTGTGTCGCCACCTTGGAAGCAGTGTAGTATGGCTTGTCCATAAGAACACTGGAAAAGTGTGCAACCTGTAGTGCACATTGGGCAGAGAGGTAAAGGACTTGTGGCGATGACAGGTTAGTGGAGCGTTAGGTCTACTTGGTTCACCACTGCCCCCAGTGAGGTGCACAGCCTGCAGTGCATAGTGGGCAGAGAGGTAAAGGACTTGTGGCGATGACAAGGTAGTGGAGCGTTAGGTCTACTTGGTTCACCACTGCCCCCAGTGTGGGGATCTCGCTCCTCGCCAAATGAGTACCCTTCCGGAGACAACTCGCCAATTAGAACGTCCAACGACTTCAGACCTACGGCACTCTCACGTAACGACTGCAGTGTGGTCAGAAGAGTGACGTAAGAGACCTGACACAAGGTACTGTGGTGTAAGAACTGCAGTGTGGTGCACTGAGGGACGTAAGGGAAGGCATGGTGGACAGAGAGACGTAAGGGAAGGCAGAACGATGATGTGAGGACTCCAGTGTGCTGGACAGAGAGACGTAAGGGAAGGCATGGTGGACAGAGAGACGTAAGGGAAGGCATGGTGGACAGAGAGACGTAAGGGAAGGAATGGTGGACAGAGAGACGTAAGGGAAGGGATGGTGGGAGAGAGACGTAAGGGAAGGCATGGTGGATAGAGAGACATAAGGGAAGGCATGATGGGAGAGAGACGGAAGGGAAGGCATGGTGGACAGAGAGACGTAAGGGAAGGCATGGTGGATAGAGAGACGTAAGGGAAGGAATGGTGGACAGAGAGACGTAAAGGAAGGCATGGTGGACAGAGAGACGTAAAGGAAGGCATGGTGGATAGAGAGACGTAAGGGAAGGCAGAACGATGATGTGAGGACTGCAGTGTAGTTCACAGAGAGACGTAAGGGGAGGCATGGTGGACAGAGAGACGTAAGGGAAGGCATGGTGGATAGAGAGACGTAAGGGAAGGCATGATGGGAGAGAGACATAAGGGAAGGCATGGTGGATAGAGAGACGTAAGAGACGCAGAACGATGATGTGAGGACTGCAGTGTAGTTCACAGAGAGACGTAAGGGAAGGCACAAAGATGATGTGAGGACTGCAGTATGGTGGACAGAGAGACGTAATTAAGGGACGTGAGACCGGAAGAGCAAAGGAGACAAGAGAAAGTGTCTGTCGCTGGGTTGCCAAGTGATCGTTGCCTGTGGTTGGCTCTGTCTCCCGTTTCCCGGGTCCTCGGCCCGCGGCACGGTTCCTTTTGATTCCCGGGTTTTGTTTTACCTCAGAGCTGTCGGCTCAAACTTCACTGCGGACCCCCCCCCCCCCCCCCCCCTCCCCGCCCCTTCCGGCCCCCTTCCGTTTAATGTGATGAAGTCGCGTGCTGAGTGGGGAGCAGCTGCAAGACAACGCTACTCCGCTGTGCTGACTGCCTTGCGTCGCGGCTCTTCTGTCGTCTTGCCGTCTGTCTTGACGGAGTTGCGGCTGCTGCTGTGCTGGAGAGAGATGTTCATTGGGAATCTTAAGAGTGGAGTGTGGTTTGTGGATATGGCGGCCTTCGTGTTGCTGTGTTGTTCGTTAGACCCTAGATTTCCTGGACTGGGAGAAGGGGTCATTTGTGTGAATTCACTAAGAGATTAGAGCCAACCAACCAACAACAAGAACAACAAAACCAAAAAGAGAAAAAGAATGTCAGCAAAGAGAAACTGCAGAAAGACATTTTATGGAGAGTCAAGTCTTCTCGTTTGTCTCGTGTCGCGAGGTTGTTTGTCGAAGTGGCCTTGAAGCCTTGAACGGTGTTGGATAAAGGCAGTAGTTACACGACGTTTTCTGTATTATTTTGTAACTTTTGCGATGTAAGTATTGAGCGGTCATGGCGTCAGTAAGTGCGGTTTTCTGTTTCCTTTTTTCCCTCTTTCTCATTTCCATTCAGGGCCCAAGTTTTGTGCTCGGTAGTCGACCCGAGTTTGCTGTACTTTGTTCACGGAAAGGGTACAAGACGGTTGAGGAAAGCCGAGTTGGCTGGATCGGATAGAAAACGAAGCGTGATTTAATGTGAATGGCTGCGAACGCACAGTCTGGTCCCCTGGTCCAGCTCTGAAAGTCGGTGAGAAGGAGTAGGCTTTTTCCTGCAAGCAGTGACTAAATCATCGGACCGGTGCCCTGGTGGCCATGCTGGTGGACACTTCGCTGCGACTTCCACCCAATAGCGATGGCGTTGATGCGGTACAAATGAGGGTGATTGGACGGCGGGTCGGTCATCCCTGGATTTCGAACGTCCCCAAGGAAAACTTTATGTGCAGTTTAGACGCAAATCTGCGCGATATCCCCGGCAGAGCAGCAGCACCTTTCCCCGGACAATTCACACTGGCGCAGATGACGCAGGCTTCCAGCAGAGAGACGGCTTATGCAGCTAATTCACGCGTGGTCCATGCCTGTTCATTCCGGACACCGTATTTTTGACACGCTGCTCGTTGTCTTTCTGCTGGATTAGCCCAGCTAGCTTTCCTTCCCTCCCATGAAAGAAAATGAAATGGGGGGTGGGGGGGGGGGTGGGGGGCACACCGCCGGTGAAAATGGAATGATAATAGGGATTTTTTTTTTACCGCAGCGTCAAAGACAAATGGGAAAATGACCGCGGTGAGTTATTATTTTCAACTTAATGCCCTGCGCGCGCGCGCGTACACACACGCACGCACGCACGCACGCACGCACGCACGCACGCACGCACACACACACACACACACACACACACACACACACACACACACACACACACACACACATAGTTGCTGGACGCCCCCGCGTACACATTATGGGGACCATTCGACAAACTCACTTCCTATTTCTTTGCCAGCACGTCTCTGTGGCTAATCCATTTGCCAGCCAATTTGCATATCGTCCGCTCTTGCTGCCAGCCAGACGTGATGACAGACGCAGTCACACCCTCCATAACTTTCCATAGCCCTGGGGACGCCAGATGAAACGGTGCACATGCGGTGATCCAGAAGACGGGGGAGGGGGGTGAACAGAATCAAGATTTTACTGAAACTCGAAGTTGATGATGAACAGAATCAAGATTTTACTGAAACTCGAAGTTGATGATGAACAGAATCAAGATATTACTGAAACTCGAAGTTGATGATGAACAGAATCAAGATATTACTGAAACTCGAAGTTGATGATGAACAGAATCAAGATTTTACTGAAACTCATCATATTTTACTGAAACTCGAGGTTGATGATGAACAGAATCAATATTTTACGGAAACTCGAAGTTGATGATGAACAGAATCAAGATTTTACTGAAATTCGAAGTTAATGAAAATCATAATCAAGATTTTACTGAAACTCGAAGTTGATAATGAACAGAATCAAGATTTTACTGAAACTTGAAGTTAATGATGAACAGAATCACGATTTTACTGAAACTCGAAGTTAATGATGAGCAGAATCAAGATTTTACTGAAACTGGAAGTTGATGATGAACAGAATCAGGATTTTACTGAAACTAGAAGTTAATGAACAGAGTTCAGATTTTACTGAAACTCGAAGTTGACGATGAATAGAATCACGGTTTTACTGAAATTCGAAGTTGACGATGAATAAAGTCCAAATTTTACTGAAACTGGAAGTTGACGATGGATAGAATGGAAATCGTACCGAACTCGCCGATTGAGGACAGGGGGAGGAGCGGGCAGCTTGGACGATTCAGAGTAGCTTCTTCAGGCCAGCTGGACAAGACTGCTTAAGACTGAAACTTCAAGTCGTTAGCGGTATGTATAACACTTGCTGGAAGAATGTAAGAAATCGATCGCTGCCTCAGAATGCCAGGCCCTTGTCTGTTTTTGGCGAGGAGAATGAATGGGAGCAGACGTTGGTCTCACTCCGCACCTCCGGTTTCAAAAGAAGTGTCGTGCGATGTGGACGACGTTGACTCTGAACAGGCAGGTTAATGATGTGCGGTCCAGCTGTCATCCATTCCTGGACTCGTGTCAACAACTTCTTGGGTCTGATTTGGCGACCTGAGAATAAATGCCGGTACGGAAAGGAGGTGTGTATTGACTGGTGGGTGTGTGGGTGTGTGTGTGTGGGGGGGGGGGGGGGTGCATATCACCCGTCATTTTCTGCGTGCGTCGTGTTTGTACCGTTATCTGTCAGAACTGCAGCAATGGGACGAGCCAGGAATGGAGAAGAAAACGGTGTTGGTTTACTGCTTCCAGCGAACGGCATGACCAAGAATAGCGCCTTTGTTAACAGGAAGCTACAGACTTGAACGGACCAGATGCAGAAAAGAAACTGAGCATGATTATCTGCTTCAGACGGAAACGAAACACGAGGTGGAAATAGCACGGTGGTAGGAGGGAGAGAAAAAAAACACTCCCCCTGCCGTTGGTGTTCACAATGAACGCATGTTCAAGGAGAAGCAAGGGCAGTCTCTCATCCAAGCCGAACTAGGAACGTTAGCTAGAAGGGAAGCACTACCTGAGCTGGACGGAAAACAAGGACATCGGCCAGCTAGCTAGAAACCGAGGATATTTTCGATCGAGATTGGCTTGGCGGCGGAGGAAGGTGGTAGGCAGCAGAAGCTGGCCAGAAACGGAGCCAGAGCGGAGGCGAAAGCGGCTGCCAAAGCAGCTTGACAGACAGACGGGAAGATGAAATCGCTTTGTCGTGTCCGCGGCGAGGCCCAGTTGGACTGCAAGTGGCGGTGACATGCTGACGAGGGGAAGTCCGGGGCAGACACTTCCGAAGCGGCAGAGAGCGAAAAGGGGAGCAACCTCCCTCGTGACCAGCCAGCAGCTGGCTCCCGGCGGAAGTGGCGCTGACCAATATGGCAGCGGAGGCCTTACAAAAAGGGCGACCTCTGGCGGCAGGTCTCATGGGAGGCGCTTCCGGTAGGTCCGAGGCCGGCCGGGACGAGGGACAGTTGACTGACGCTGACTTCCCGCCGTGTCACCACCACCACCATCACCGCCTCCACCGCCATCAGCGCCAGCCCCACCGGCCGCCGCCTGCGTCCATTAGTGTCCAGTGACCAGTCGTAGACCCCAATCTTCCGTCATTTAGACTGGTCCCAGTAGTTGTATGGAGAAGGGAAAGAGAGGGGTCGTCCTCTTTGTCATGTCTATGAGTGGGAGAAATTGTAGGCAAGGGTTTGACCGTATTGCTTTACCCTTTCTTATGGCGCTCTTGGTTCCAGTGGTGGTGTTGAACGGGTGCCTGAGACAGCTGAGCCATCGCTAATCCTAACTTCTCTGATCGCTTCGCTACCCTATAAGCTTTAGTCTCTAATACTTGGATTTTTCTCTGTGTTTCTCTTTGTTGTTTTTCTTCTTTCTTTCTTTCTTTTTTAAATCATTGGGCCTAGAATGCAAATCTGAAATCCTAGTGTGGCATTATTTTCTCTTACTTTTTTCCTTGTGCCTTTTATTAATCAGAAGGTTTGCAGTGCATAATTATATTTATAATCTCTCTCTCTCTCTCTCTCTCTCTCTCTCTCTCTCTCTCTCTCTCTCCTCCCCCCCCCCCCCCCCCCCCCCCTCTCTCTCTCTCGTATTTTAGTTGGAATTAAAAAGCGTAACCGATTTCGCCTATATGATATTGCTCGCGTGCACGGCTAACGTTTACACGTGAAAGTGAGTCAAGGAAAGCCTGTCATTTTGCGCTGGCGTCACCTCTTTTTGTACCGGCTGTATCGAATATCTAGCGATGAAGTGACTTTTTAGGAGGGGGGGGGGGGATGATGGAGCTGCACGCAAAATCGATAGAGCTGTATTAAGGGAGCAGTGTTGGAGTTGGATCCGGCCAGATCTGTCGTTCCTCCACGTACAGTGATACTACCCTCCAGTGAAGCAAAGGCGCTGGGTCTAACAAGACTCTAGCTGTATTTGCAGCTTGGACAGCTTTGCTACAGCTTGCCATCGAGCGTGAGGACAGTCTTTGTTTTTTTTCTGTGAAAGATCCCCACTAGGCTCCTTGGTTTCCGCTGTTCTTTGCTCTCCTGTCGCTGCTTTCGACCCTCATCCCACCCCTGCCGATCTCCCTGCCTGCTGAGTGTGGTATTCACAGTGTGATCTCCCCGCCTGCTGAGTGTGGTGGTCACAATGTGATCTCCCCGCCTGCTGAGTGTGGTGGTCACAGTGTGATCTCCCCGCCTGCTTAGTGTGGTGGTCACAGTGTGATCTCCCCGCCTGCTGAGTGTGGTGGTCACAGTGTGATCTCCCCGCCTGCTGAGTGTGGTGGTCACAGTGTGATCTCCCTGCCTGCTGAGTGTGGTGGTCACCTGATCACAGTGTGATCTCCCTGCCTGCTGAGTGTGGTGGTCACCTGATCACAGTGTGATCTCCCTGCCTGCTGAGTGTGGTGGTCACCTGATCACAGTGTGATCTCCCTGCCTGCTGAGTGTGGTGGTCACCTGATCACAGTGTGATCTCCCTACCTGCTGAGTGTGGTGGTCACCTGATCACAGTGTGATCTCCCCGCCTGCTGAGTGTGTGGTTATCTGGTCATAGTCTGATCTCCCTGCCTGCTGAGTGTCGTGGTCACCTGGTCAAATTGTGACAGCGGCGGCGCGTTGCACGTGCCTCACGATCAATGGCCTTGGCAGGTGGCGACAGCGCCAGACTCATCGTGTCCCACGTTGAAGGCAGGCGGCGACAGCGAGCGGCCCAAATCCATCAGGGCACGACGGCTTGCGGCCGACCGACGGACGGACGGAGGAGGGGGGGGACGGGGGGGGGGAGGAGGGGGGCAGCCGGATCAGTCGCCAGCAGCCGGAGTGGATTGATTAGCTTACACGGCTCTTCGGGAAGGCCTGCTGTGTCCGATTTCAATGTCGCTCCACACTTCGACCACACTGGCCGGTAATTACTGCTGTACGTCCTCTTCCTGACGGCTCAGCAGCGACGTGGTGGTAGAGCACCAGCCTCTGAAGCCACAAGACAACGTGTTGCCTAGCCTGCTGTCGGCCCGACGTATGCACCAGTCCAGCTGCTGTTACAGTACCGCGGGAAACACTGTCCTGGGTGTCTGTTGGTACAGAACCACGCGGAACACTGTCCTGGGTGTCTGTTGGTACAGAACCACGGGGAACACTGTCCTGGGTGTCTGTTGGTACAGAACCACGGGGAACACTGTCCTGGGTGTCTGTTGGTACAGAACCACGGGAAACACTGTCCTGGGTGTCTGTTGGTACAGAACCACGCGGAACACTGTCCTGGGTGTCTGTTGGTACAGAACCACGGGGAACACTGTCCTGGGTGTCTGTTGGTACAGAACCACGGGGAACACTGTCCTGGGTGTCTGTTGGTACAGAACCACGGGGAACACTGTCCTGGGTGTCTGTTGGTACAGAACCACGGGGAACACTGTCCTGGGTGTCTGTTGGTACAGAACCACGGGGAACACTGTCCTGGGTGTCTGTTGGTACAGAACCACGGAGAACACTGTCCTGGGTGTCTGTTGGTACAGAACCACGGGGAACACTGTCCAGGGTGTCTGTTGGTACAGAACCACGGTGACGAGTCCCTTTGATATCCGTTGTTACAGAACCACGGGGAACATTGTCCTGGATGTCTGTTGTTAGAGAACCACGGGGAACATTGTCCACGATGTCCATTGCTACAGAACCACGGGGAACATTGTCCACGATGTCCATTGCTACAGAACCACGGGGAACATTGTCCTGGATGTCCGTTGTTACAAAACCACGGTGAACAGTGTCTTGGAAGTCTTGTTACACACAACACACGAGGTATATTGGCTGGGTGTCCTGATGACGACCCAGCAGCGACGTACAAAAGCGGAGGGGCAGTGAGGAATTTCTTCTTGGGTATTGCTGACGCCCAGCTCTTCTCGCCGTTGACGTTGACCGGAGAAGGGTGTGATCATGTCTTTGAACACCAGTCACATGCTTCTATGTTGACTATTTCCGTGTTAGTCCAACGGTGTGGTGAGACACAGCCTGTCCTGTGTGTCGTAACGTTGAGTGCAAGCTGTAAACACACACACACACACACACACACACACACACACACACACACACACACACACACACAGTTAAACAAAAAATCAAAAAAATCTGGTGACAAAAGGAAGGTATGTGTGGGGCAGCCTTGCTTTATTCAAGTACCCACACCACTGATGGGCGACAGGAGGCAGGATATAACCCTACAGAAGGCGGGATATGACCCTGTAGGAAGCAGGATATGACCCTGCGCAGCGTGGCGTCAAGTGGAGTGGAACGGCATGCAGTCGACACTTCCACTCACCCCTCCACTTTGCCATCGTCGTCGTTGCATGACTGAAGAACGTTCGTCAAAAGCAGTGCCACCTGGAATTGAGTTTGACCATCTGAGGTGTTGGAGGACTAAGTAATGGTCTCCAGAACGAGTGTGCTGTTAATGGATTGGGGGTTTGTCACCTATGGTTTCTGTTGCTTTTAGTGTTGCGGCCACTAAGTGTTCACCGTCCAGGCGAAGAGGTTGCAAGCCGCGCGAACTTGGAAGTTATCAAGTGTGAAATATTTTGTATGGTGGTTGTTAATACATCTGCGAGGGTGACAGATCCCTGTACCGTTGTTGTCAATACGTCTGCTTCCGAATGTGTTTTCTGTTGGAGGCAACATGGTCTAAACTCTGCAACAATAGTTTCCTTGAAACGCCAACGAGGTGTCTAAGTACAATGTTCAGTTTTGCTGCTGTTGTGCAATGGATTGAATGATTTTCTGTTCACTTCTTTTCTTTAATGGAGAGAAAATTAGAAGAAGAAAAAAATATATATATATATTATTTAAAAAAAAATCTTAGCTACATTTGCAGGACTGCTTGAGTTGGGTATTACTGCATGTCAACACGATCGAGGTAGGCGCAGTTGCATGACGACTTGAGTTTGTTTTTGCCTGACGACTTCAATTTGTTGTTTTTGAACAAAGACTTGAGTTTGTTGTTTTTGCACGACGACTTGAGTTTGTTGTTTTTGCACGACGACTTGGGTGCAGGACGCCATCAGTTAGATGTAACTGCGGGATGAATGGAGCTGGTTGCACGTGCGTGCCAAAAGCCAGTTCCGACTTGTTTTTTTCCCTAGCGCTTATTAGGACGGCGGAAAGCCGTACGGTTTATGGGAAACCTGGGTAATATAGCTGCGCACCGCAGATGATACGGTGTATCTCTTTCCTCTTTAGATCCTGATAACTCACGATTTTACTGCCCGTCTGCTGGGGACAGCGCTGGCGAAACGTGCGGTTTTGTGTGGAACTCAGCAGCCTGAGGGCGGAGGAAACGGCATCAGTGAGGCGTGACTAAATGGGTTAATGGCGTGCAAGTTTATCGGCTTTGGAAAGAAAACATGATTACCCGGGACTGATGGGACAGACGGCGGGCAGCGCGCCTATCACTTCAGCGTATGGCTGGAGAAGCGGGGAGGACGGCGGCAGCCAGGTACGGGAAGCAGTGGAGAGGTTGTTGACCTGAGGTGACGAGTGGAAGACGCACGCAACGCCGCCCACGTAGGAGACGCTGGAGAACGGCCAGCGCACAGAGCGGAACATCAGCACACAATCAATGATGATTATGTAGTGTCTGTACAGCTGGGTTGAAACGTTTTACCTTATCTTCACCACATTTTACCTTATCTCCCCTCTCCTCTCGTCAAAGGAAGCGTTGCGTCATCGCTGGTTGAAACATCGCATGACGCTGTTTGAAACGCCGTGAAGAACGGAAACTGACCCGTACAGCCGGGAGTTGTAGAATGGTTGACACTGCGTGGCCGTGATCACTGCTTCAGTCACCGTTATTAAATTGTGCGAATCAGATGGTGTGCACACGATCACGATAAGAGTCATTTTGGTTTACGCTTTGTGTGATCACGGCTTAGTGACGACGAGAGTTGTGAGTGATTTACACTGGCCGTGGTCACCGGTTTAGTGACGACGACAGCTGCGTGCAGTTGCAACTGGCTCTTGTCCATGGTGTTGTGACAGCAAGAGCTGTGTGTAGGTAGGACTGGTTGCGTGACAGTGGCAGTGTCACAAGAAGAGCTGTGTGAGGTAGGACTGGTTGCGTGTCAGTGTCAGCAGAATAGCTGTGTGTAGTTACGACTGGTTGTGCTCATTGGCAGTGTCAGCAGAAGAGCTGTGTGTAGTTAAAACTGATTGTGACCATTGGCAGTGTCAGCAGAAGAGCTGTGTGTAGTTAAGACTGGTTGTGCTCATTGGCAGTGTCAGCATAATAGCTGTGTGTAGTTAAGACTGGTTGTGTTCATTGGCAGTGTCAGCAGAAGAGCTGTGTGTAGGTAGGACTGGTTGTGACCATTGGCAGTGTCAGCAGAAGAGCCGTGTGTAGGTAGGACTGGTTGTGACCATTGGCAGTGACAGCAGAAGGGCTGTGTGTAGTTAAGACTGGTTGTGACCATTGGCACTGTCAGCAGAAGGGCTGTGTGTAGTTAAGACTGGTTGTGACCATTGGCAGTGTCAGCAGAAGGGCTGTGTGTAGTTAAGACTGGTTGTGACCATTGGCAGTGTCAGCAGAAGGGCTGTGTGTAGTTAAGACTGGTTGTGACCATTGGCACTGTCAGCAGAAGGGCTGTGTGTAGTTAAGACTGATTGTGACCATTGGCACTGTCAGCAGAAGGGCTGTGTGTAGTTAAGACTGGTTGTGACCATTGGCAGTGTCAGCAGAAGGGCTGTGTGTAGTTAAGACTGATTGTGACCACTGGCAGTGTCAGCAGAAGGGCTGTGTGGTTGACAGTGGCTGTGTGGCCTGGCTTAGTCACGATGAGAGACATGTCGTTGGAAGACGGTCCTCCCCAGCCTTTCTTCCGTGCTGCACGTTATCCCCGTAACGTGCTGTCCCGCAGCTACAGTGAGGTGAGAACGCCCCCCCCCCCCCACATACACCCACTATAACCCCCCCTCCCCCCCCTACACACACACACACACATACACACACACAAAACGTTCTCTCTCTTCCCCTCTCTCACCCTACCAGTCGTAAATTATTGTATCTTATCGTTGTGTTCCTTTTCATCGGACCCCCCCCCTCCTTCTACCCCCCCCCCCCACACACACACACACACACACACTCACGCGCACAAGCCATATATACATGTGACTGTATAGTATGTATGTATACAATCTCTCTTTGCCTTTTTTTTTTTTTTTTTTTATGGGAGGCGGGAGTGTCCAAACTTTCGTTCCCTCGGGGGCTGGGCGGGAAAATCTGCCTAATTAAAGACTGGAACATTTACCACACAAATGTGTATGGAATGTTGGGTCTAGGTACTGATGAAACAAGATGGACTTGGGATACAAACTAGATCATGAAAGGCATAATTCCCCCCCCCCCCACCTCACCGCCAAAAAATCATTAATGCTACATCTTATGAAAACCTGAAATTCACAGAATGTTAGTTAGAATGGAATCTGAGACATTACAATACATCTCAATATTTTTTCACTTAATCTTGACAAATTAAACAATATAAATACTATAGATATAGTTCGTCTTCCGGAGTACCCAGATCACCTTTAGCCCGCGGATTTAGCGGTTGCCCTGTTTTGACCACGTACACGAG
>JABMCL010002408.1:560000-572500 GCA_018857735.1 Alviniconcha marisindica
TGTTCACTCATCGAGAGCTTTCAGTCCCAGGTCAGCTGGTCGTAATGGACAGTGTTCACTCATCGAGAGCTTTTAGTCCCAGGTCAGCTGGTCGTAATGGACAGTGTTCACTCATCGAGAGCTTTTAGTCCCAGGTCAGCTGGTCGTAATGGACAGTGTTAACTCATCGAGAGCTTTTAGTCCCAGGTCAGCTGTGCTCTGTGTGTGTATCTGTGTGTGTGTGTATGTGTCTGTCTGTCTGTCTGTCTGTCTGTCTGTCTGTCTGTCTCTCTCTCTCTCTCTCTCTCTCTCTCTCTCTCTCTCTCTCTCTCTCTCTCTCTCTCTCTCTCTCTCTCTCTCTTGCGGTTTTGTTGTCATGTCAAGCGCAAGACAAGGCTAGCGTGGCCGAACAATTCCGTCTACACACACACGCGCGCGCGCGCCACACACACACACACACACACACACACACACACACACACACACACACACATTTTCCAATACAAAAATCTGATCATAATAAACAAAATAAAACAAAAAAGGCTGCCTGGCATAGTGCATTATTATAATAGGATGGTTTTATCGATTTTGTCGACCCATGACGTGACAGGGCGTTGAAAACGAGTTGTTCGTGCGTGTAAGCTATTATTGTTAGCTGTATACTTTGTTTTAGAGAGAGCTTCGCAAGTCTTAATACCCAGATTACCCCCCAACCTGCTCCTAGTATTTCCAACGGTCTTCAGGGTTCTCCAAAGCTCTTTTTCTCACAGTTGAAGAAGCCCCTTCATCCATAATGTATGCGTTGTTTTCAAGAGGGCTTTATAATCCTAATCCCTTTCTGTCCTGAACCTGGCTTATCTGTATCGCACCTTGACGCCAAAGTGCAGAGCCGGCATAAGCAGCACTTTGTCAAGCGCCCGCCTTCAGCAGAGCTGCCTTAGCAGTCGTGGAGAGCCGTGAACCCGAAACGGGCTGTTAGCCTTCTCCACTTGCCGGCTGCCCGCCTCGCCCTGTTCTTCACGCGCACGCGGGACAGCCGCTTTGTGCCCACATGTCATGCGATCCCCTGTTCTTCAGCCTTCGCCCGCCCTTGTCACCTACTCCCACCCCACCCCCACCTCTGCCTCGACCCCCACCCCCACCCCACCTCTGCCTCGACCCCCACCCCATCCCACCCCACCCAACCTCTGCCTCGACCCCCACCCCACCCCAGCCCCACCTCTGCCTCGACCCCCACCCCCATCTCTGCTCGACCCCACCTCCCACCCCTCTCTGCCTCGACCCCCAGCCCAGCACAACCCACCCCACCCCCACCTCTGCCTCTATCCCCACCTCTGCTAGGACCCCCACCCCACCCCATTGTTGTCGCTGCAGGTCGATCGCCAGTCGTGATCGCTACGAGTCTGATTGGTAAACTGAATTATCTATCAATGGAGCCGTCTTGGAACTTGCCACCTCGGGGAGGGGAGGGGGGGGGGTGGAGAGGCATGAGGGGTAGCTCTCCAAACTGTTTACAATTTGCGCACCTATATCCTGATTGATTTATTCATTGCTTTGTTCACACGAACTTGGACACGCTGCAGTGTTAGCAGACCTCGTTGTCAGTCGGTGAACGTCGAGACGAACTGTTGAGGCTGGCGTAGCCGGTCCTGGCTAATGTCTGGCAGGGCCAGGTTCCTGTGGTACACACGCTACGCTAACCCGGGGCGACAGCCGCCTGAGCCGTCAACACGAGATGAACTGCAGTCAGGAACAGGGCCAGACGAAGAAGGCCTGCGCTGTTGGTCTGTCGGGGGCTGTGTTCGTATGCTGCAGTAGGGCTGTTGACTTGCTGAACGCCCTTTGTTAAGCCAGGGAGGTACTGGGGGGGGGGGGGGGGCGGGGGGAGGGGATTCTTACGGATACACTGCCATACCTACGGATACACTGCCATACCAACGGATACACTGCCATACCTACGGATACATTGATTGCCATAAACGGAATGAGTCTGCTTTAAAATGGCATTGTAATGTCTCGTTAACTATAGAGGCACAGTCACAATTAAGACACTGCTCATTAACCACATGTTTCGAAGAGGAAAGATAGACGAGTCGGACTGGAACCGAGGTCCGTCTGCTTACCAGCCTTCTGTGCCTTACCGCTGGGCCAAACCCGCCTGCTTGCTTGTCGTGATCTGCGTATGTCGCGGGCTGACGAACAGTACATTACGCCAGATCAGTTATGGTAGAGATTGTCGTTAGTTTCTGTTTAAGCTATTCAGTTCAGTTCATTGTTTAGTATTCATTTGTAATTTACATACTTCATGTCATCGGGATGTAGTTGTCCTGTATGTCGGTGTCCGTCAAGTTTGAATGCCTGTGGTTTCGTTGTTGTTTTGTTTGTGTTTGTGTTTGCCCCCATCGCTTTTTTCACGACACTGACCCACCCTCAGTGATCTGAATGGCAGAAGACATTGGACATGAAAATGATGCAGAAGTGTCACGCAAAAATCTCACCCCTTCGACAGGATGAACCTGGTTTGAAGGGATAAATTTAATAAGAAAATAACAAACAAGAAAAGAGGAAAAAGGAACAGAAAAAAGGTCAACAATACAATGTCTGTCTCTCTCTGTCTCTCTCTCTCTTCTCTCTCTCTCTCTCTCTCTCTCTCTCTCTCTCTCTCTCTCTCTCTCTCTCTCTCTCTCTCTCTCTCTCGCTCGCTCTGGTGGAGGGGGAATACCTTTCTTCTTCTTTTTCAAATTACAAAAACTGCCGAAGCCTTCGCTTCTGTTTTAACGCTTCCATACAGGTGTCCGCACTTGTTTTCAAACGATGTTTGCATTGCGATTTGCGGTGGCTGCCGTGCTCTTGTGGGATGTGTACTGGCGGAGGCGTGCGCCAACAAAACGGACGCATAAACCACTGAACAGAACAAATAAACACTGGCGTCGGGTGTTACAGTGGCTGCCTGTACTTGCCTGGGCAGGTGAAGGGGCCTCCAGATCTCTTCCTGCCGGCCCATCTTCCTCATCCCCGGGGAGTGCCCGGCCCACCTTCCGTCCCCATTCCGGGTTGTCCATTTCCTGACCCATCGCAGGTTGCCCATCTTTCTGACCCATTGCGGGTTGTCCATCTTTCTGACCCATTGCGGGTTGCCCATTTTCCTGATCCATTGCGGGTTGCCCATTTCCTGACTTATGCGGGTTGCCCATCTGCCTGACCCACCATTTTTGCCCATATTCATGCCCATTGGCAGTTTGCCCATATTCATGCCCTGTGCCAGATTGCCCATATTCCTGCCCAATGGCGGTTTGCCCATATTCCTGCCCTCTGCCAGATTGCCCATATTCCTGCCCTCTGCCAAATTGCCCATATTCCTGCCCATTGGCAGTTTGCCCATATTCCTGCCCTCTGCCAGATTGCCCATATTCCTGCCCAGTGGCGGGTTGTCCATATTCCTGCCCTGTGCCAGATTGCCCATATTCCTGCCCAGTGGCGGGTTGTCCATATTCCTGAATGGGTGCACCGGGGCACGTTAATGTCAAAGGTCTTGATTCTAGAACAATCAGGAAAAGGTGCACTTTAACAGTAGCTTGTGGCGTATGGTCAGTTCAGGTTTGGGTCTAGAGCCCTGTACGGGTGTATAGAGCTGTTCGGACTTCGCTGACGGCCACTTCCGGTAGAAGAGGGGAAATGGAGGACTAGGAGGGTGCAGATGGTCAGTTTATGTCTGTCCACCATTACCTTGATTGTTAACAGCTTCTTCTTCTTAACCCCTTAACTGCCCCAGCTCGTAAATTTTCCTGGCTGAAAAGTGCACACATACACGCCTGCAAACAGCATATTTGATGGGTCTATAACAAATCTACTTTCAATGCTGTGCATTTTGGTAGAAGTCCTTTCACGTGCTCATGCGAAGAGTGGGGAAAGCCTTAATGATTTCAAATTTGGAACTTCTATTAGTTTTTCGAGTGATGCTGCAGCAAGCACGGCAGTGAAAGGGTTAAGTGAAGTACGTACAGAAAAAAAGGGAAATGTGTGCATCCGAAAAGCTCACGACCTGTTCTTTTACGGGGTCCCCCAGGTAGGTGAGTGTGGCGAAAGTGGGGCTGTTGGAACTAGCAGAGAGGTTTAGAATGCAGGAAGAAGAGCGCGCGAATGACGCACGTGCATAATGGCCCAGTGCGCTGCTTCATTAGCCAGCGTGCATTCCCCTTGCCGCACAATTAGACTTTGATCTCGGCCTGCCCCTGGTCAGCCCAGCTAAAGGCACCAACCACTTGGAGCAGGCCGAGAGAGAGAAATGGGGAGGGGGGAAGGGGGGTTATGAGGGGAAGGAGAGAGGCAGAGAGGGGTGGGGTGGAGGGGGGGGAGAGACAGAGAGGGAGATAATCGAAATGTATCCTGGTTGGGGCTTGTGGAATACGTCAGTAAATATAAGAGTACAAAATAAACACTCAAAAATATCTACAGAAATATTAAATAGCTGTCACACAAATACATATGGAAAAGTGTAAAGGGCGATAACTAGGGAGAGAGAGAGAGAGAGAACTCAGAACTTGATTACTCAAGGATTGAGATTTTAGACAATAGCCTATTCTTAGTCTGTCCTTGCTAATCTACATAGACAGCAAACATAAAGATTATTAATGACACATTTCAAAACTCACACAATATTACACAACGGTAGCCACATCGATACTAGCAATACAATTGGCAATAGGCACAACTAGCTAACTGAATGTCACAGGCAGTTTAACCTGACCAAAGAGAGAGAGATGGAGATACGGGGGGAAGGGGGGTGTAGAGAGAGAGTGTGAAGAGAGAGAAAAGGGAGCGGGGGAGAGAGCGAAAGAGAGGGAGGGATGGAGAGAGAGGTGGGAGAGGAGAGATGTGGTCTGATTTCATCTTTACCGTCGTTGCCGTCGCCCGTCTGAAGGTTCATCTCCATTGAGGCGGCTAGACGGCCTTGCTTGTCTGTTTGTGGTTCTCCTCCCTGCTTTCTGCTGGCTACTGTTGTTCCGCTTCCACCGGCCTTTCACGCACTCTCACTGTGGTCGGAGGAGGGAGGGGGGGGGGGGGGGGGGTACAGACAGAAGGAATGGCGAGGGTGAGTGTAAAGAAGGAAGCTGAGATGGTGTCGAGGTACTGCTGGTGTTGCTGGCACGTCTGTGCATCAGCACACCGTATGCTCGCCACGTTAGATCTCTGCCATAACCCCGTCAGATCGATGCCATAACCACGTCAGGTCGATGGCATAACTACGTCAGATCGATGGCATAACCACATCAAATCGATGGCATAACCACGTCAGATCAGTGGCAGAACTACGTCAGATCAGACATTGCATGGTTGCAATGGCGCGACACGCCAGACAGAAGAAACTGTATTTTTTTCTGCGAGTTCTCGTCGGTCATGTTCCAACCATGTGGGAACAATGGCACAGATAGGCAAAGTGAGATGCAAAAAAAGCATTAAACGGCCAATTTTTGTTTTTGTCGTTATTGTATGGTCACAACGAGAGAAGACAGAGACAGACACTACTCGCTCCCCTGCATACCCTACGTTCCCCTCGGCTCCTCAACCCAGCACTACCCCGTTATATCGTACTCTACCCCACTCTACCTAACACTACCCCGTTGCATCGTACACCGCCCCACCCTGCCCCACTCAGCCCTACACTACCCTGCACTCTCCTGCATACCCTAGGTTACCCTCGGCTCCTCTACCCAGCACTACCCCGTTATATCGTACACCGCCCCACCCTGCCCCACGCTACCCTGCACTCTCCTACATACCCTAGGTTACCTTCGGCTCCTCTACCCAACACTACCCCGTTATATCGTACCCCGCCCCACCCTGCCCCACTCCACCATACACTACCCTGCACTCTCCTGCATACCCTAGGTTACCCTCGGCTCCTCAACCCAACACTACCCCGTTATAGCGTACACCGCCCCACCCTGCCCCTCTCTACTCGCTCTCCCGCATACACGACACTGCCGCGGGCAAGCTACTCAGCCCAGCACAGCCCCGCCTTACCCCTCTCTACCCTACTGAGGTCGACTGTCGCATTTCTAACCCGCCCTGTACCTGTGTGTTGCAGACCTCCTCAGCTGGCTACGAGTCAGCCATCATCGGGGAAGCGCACGGGCTCATCACAGACATGCTGGCGGATTCGAACCTCCCGCCCCATATCATCAGCGGTCTGCGGGCCGTCAGCAACCTTCTCAAGCCCCCCGAGGCCCATGGGTCTTTCCAGCGACCCCGGGTTTCCCCCCTGGTCTCCCTGACCGAGACCTCGTACGGGTCGGACAACGAGGAGAGTCCTTACACTGGGGAGAGGCCGTCTTCTCTGCCGAAGGTGGGTCCTCAGTCTCTTCTCTGTGTGTGTGTGTGTGTGTGTGTGTGTGTGTGTGTGTGTGTGTGTGTGTGTGTGTGCGTGTGTGTGTGTGTGTGGCGTGTGTGTGTGTGTGGTAACCTGTGGCGCTGTGCATGTGTGTGTGTGGTGTGTAAATACTGTGTGGCTGCTGTAGCCTTCCCCAGGTAAACACTATGTGGCTGCTGTAGCCTTCCCCAGGTAAACACTATGTGGATGCTGTAGCCCTACCCAGGTAAACACTATGTGGCTGCTGTAGCCTTCCCCAGGTAAACACTATGTGGCTGCTGTAGCCTTCCCCAGGTAAACACTATGTGGCTGCTGTAGCCTTCCCCAGGTAAACACTATGTGGCTGCTGTAGCCCTACCCAGGTAAACACTATATGGCTGCTGTAGCCCTACCCAGGTAAACACTATGTGGCTGCTGTAGCCCTACCCAGGTAAACACTATATGGCTGGTGTAGCCTTACCCAGGTAAACACTATATGGCTGATGTAGCCCTACCCAGGTAAACACTATGTGGCTGCTGTAGCCTTACCCAAGTAAACACTATGTGGCTGCTGTAGCCTAACCCAGGTAAATACTATGTGGCTGCTGTAGCGTTACCCAGGTAAACACTATGTGGCTGCTGTAGCCCTACCCAAGTAAACACTATGTGGCTGCTGTAGCCTAACCCAGGTAAATACTATGTGGCTGCTGTAGCGTTACCCAGGTAAACATTATGTGGCTGCTGTAGCTCTACCCAGGTAAACACTATATGGCTGCACATCCAGGTAAACACTGCAAGGACTGGGTAGCGGTGTACTCGTGGCTGCAGCAATCGTACCCAGGTAAACACCGCTAGGACTGGGCAGGAGTGTACTCGTGGCTGCAGCAAGCTTACCCACCCAGGTAAACACTGCTAGGACTGGGTAGCGGTGTACTCGTGGCTGCAGTAACCTTACCCAGGTAAACACTGCTAGGACTGGGTAGCGGTGTACTCGTGGCTGCAGCAAGCTTACCCACCCAGGTAAACACTGCTAGGACTGGGTAGCGGTGTACTCGTGGCTGCAGCAAGCTTACCCAGGTAAACACCGCTAGGACTGGGTAGCGGTGTACTCGTGGCTGCAGTAACCTTACCCAGGTAAACACCGCTAGGACTGGGTAGCGGTGTACTCGTGGCTGCAGCAAGCTTACCCAGGTAAACACCGCTAGGACTGGGTAGCGGTGTACTCGTGGCTGCAGTAACCTTACCCAGGTAAACACCGCTAGGACTGGGTAGCGGTGTACTCGTGGCTGCAGCAACCTTACCCAGGTAAACACCGCTAGGACTGGGTAGCGGTGTACTCGTGGCTGCAGCAACCTTACCCAGGTAAACACTGCTAGGACTTGGTAACGGTGTATTCGTGGCTGCAGTAACCTTACCCAGGTAAACACCGCTAGGACTTGGTAACGGTGTACTCGTGGCTGCAGTAACCTTGCCCAGGTAAACACTGCTAGGACTGGGGAGCGGTGTACTCGTGGCTGCAGTAATCGGCCGTAACCTAGGTGGGGCGACCTGAGCGTGGCGAGGAGGGATTAATCAAGCATTAAAAGAAGTGGGTGAAGAGTCGGGCGGCAGCATGGGCAGATTGCAGTCACGCCGACAGATAGGCGGAACTGAGGGGCTCTGTGATTTTATGACTTCATAAACTGTTCTGGAACCAGTGCTCGTGTACTGGCCGGGGAACAGCCTGCAGATCCACGGCATCGTGAAAACAGCCCTGCCTCTTGTTTCAGACTCTGAACTTAGTTTATAACCGTCTTCAAGGACACTGCCTTTGGGTCAGAAGATGGGACTTGTTCCTTTGGCTGTCTGGCGGTGTTGTGGCCAGGGATGTTCCGGGGGGGGGGGGGGGGTGAAGAGGATGTGCGTGGGAGTGCCGACAAGTAGGTTACAAATGGTATTGCACTGCTGTAGACACTGGCTGACGGCCTGATATACTGCTGACAGAGATGGATGGCTGTGTGACAGAGTAGGCTGGGTGTTTTGGGTGAAGCTTGTAAAGGTGGGGTATTGTGCACAGACACCTGACAAAGAAGGCTCTGCTGTTGCTTGTTTTGCCGAGCTGTTTTGTGCTTAAACGCCGAGGGGTCAGTGTCTGAATGACTTCAACAACAACATCTTTCCTGTACTCGGTGGAGCCAGTGTGGTCTGCAGCGGCGTCAAAACCTGCAGTGGAGAGTGCTTTAGCCAGGTCTCATCCTGTTGTGGCGCGAAACGTTAACAAGGGCGCCCTTGTGCCCACGCCGCTGTTGGCAGTCACTGTTCCCTGTCACAGCCCGCAGGACATTTGCACCAAGCGAGGTTCACGTGCCCAACTCGTCTCGACAAAGTCGGTCACCCGTTTACGTTGCACACTGTGCCGTTTGAAGCTTTCAGATCCTCCCCCCCCCCCCCCCGGCTGCTTAAGCATACCCCCCGCCCCCAGTTGCTTTAGTCGAGCGTCACCCCTCCCCCCGTTACTTAAGTCTACATGCGCCCCCGCGCCCCCCCCACCCCCCGCCCCCCCTCCAGTGACATAAGGCCACTCTCCACCCGTAACAGTGAAGATATTTAGTTGAAACCGGCATCACCCTGACAACAGTGAGGAGAATCACCCATCTGATCCCATCCAGCAACGGTGATGACAGCCTATTCCACTGTCCCCCACACCCACCCACACCCCACCCACCCCGCCCCAACCCACCCCAGCAAGACCAACATCAGTTGTGAAAGTAATCCCCGTGTCTGATGGACACACCTCTCTCTCTCTCTCTCTCTCTCTCTCTCTCTCTCTCTCTCTCTCTCTCTCTCTCCCTCCCTCGCTCTTCTCTCTCTCTCTCTCTCTCTCTCTCCTCTCTCTCTCTTCTCTCTCTCTCTCCCCCTCCCCTCTTCTCTCTCTCACTCTCCCGTACACATGAAATTATATCTAACACGCACCCCGCTCCCTCCCTTAGGTGACCTATAACCCTATGCGGCCGACGGGACGCTTAAATCAAAACCTAGCTAACCCCTCCTCCTCCACCCCCCCCCCACCCCACCCCACCTCTACCGTTCCTCCCCCCTCCGGCCAGTGAATCTAATGACCATGCCATGTCGCTGCTGTTGCAGAGGCTCCGCCGCAGCCTGCCCCCCAGCCTCATCCGGCGCATGTCCACCAGCACGTGGACCACGACCACCTCCGCCACGGGCATGCCCACGCTGGAACCCGAGCCCTGCCGCCTTCGCTCCGCCAGCTTCCGGCACTCGCGGGAGGGCACGCCGGGCTCCAGCCCCTCCGGCAGCCGCAGCAACTCGCCCTCGCCCTCCACCAACTCCACCGTCATCCTCACCATCCCCAAGTCCCGCTCCTTCTCCCTCGCCTCCGCCCCCGCCCCCCACACCTACCAGCGCCGCTTCCCCAGGAAGAGCTTCGCCAACGACGGCAGCACCGCCAGCGCCATCGGCGGCACGGCGGGCGCGCCCGCCCCCCTCGCCAGCTCCGCCACCGCCGTCAGCCCCACGCGGTTCGAATCCAAGGCGGTGTCGCCGCTGGCCAAGGCGGAGGCGCAGAGCGAGGACTCCGGCGACGGGAGCTCCGGGGCGGGGCGGGAGCGGGCGGGGCCCGGGGGGCCGGGGCCGGGGGCGGGGGCGGCCAAGGAGGCCGCGGGGGCGGGGGGGCAGAGCGTGCTGAGGCAGCGCTTCGTCACCTCCGACTACGAGAGCAGCGACTCGCCCAACAGCAGCGACCTCAGCGACAACATGGGCGCCACGGAGGACGGCGGCGTGTCGGCGCCCAGAAAGGTGAGGCGGGCTTCTGCACTCTTGGGCCTCGTTCAGGGACACGTTGTGTTCAAAACACTCCCGTGCCTTTAAAAGGCGTTCTCCTTGTGTGTTAAAGTATCGTCGTCGTCGTCGTCCCTGCTGTTGTGGTCTCTCCGCTTCGGTCTGTCTCTGCCTGTCTTTCAGTCTGTGTCTGCCCCACGCTCCGAGCATCGTTTTCCGGCACCTTCCTCCAAAGGACGGATGTCGTAAACCAGTGCTTGGAGTTTGTGTCTGCCCCTGTCTCTTTCTGCCGAACTTTCTGTCTGTGTCTGCCTGTCTCTGTTTCTTCCTCTTCTTTCTGCCTGTCTCCTTCTGTCTGTGTCTGTCCGTCTGTTTCTTCCTGTCTGTCTCTGTATGCCTGTCTCCTTCTGTCTGTGTCTGTCCGTCTCTGTTTCTTCCTGTCTCAGTCTTTGTATGCCTGTCTCCTTCTGTCTGTGTCTGCCCGTCTGTGTTTCTCTCTGTCTCTGTATGCCTGTCTCCTTCTGTCTGTGTCTGCCCGTTTCTGTCTGTATGTTTTTACCTGTCTCTGTTTCTGTCTCCATGTCTGCATCTGGGTTTCTGCCTGTGTCAGTTTCTGCCGGTTTGTTTCTGAGCCGATGTGCTTCCGGTCGTCTTCCTTGTCTGTTCCTTGTGGTGCTAACGATTGTGACTGTGTGGTTGGTCATGAAGTGACTGTGATTGGTCATGAGGTGACTGTGATTGGTCATGAGGTGACTGTGTGTTGGTCATGAGGTGACTGTGATTGGTCATGAGGTACTGTGCTTGTCTGAGTTACTGTGATTGGTCATGATGTGACTGTGTGTTGGTCATGAGAGTGACTGTGATTGGTCATGAGGTGACTGTGATTGGTCATTGATGTGTGATTGGTCATGAGGTGACTGTGGTTGGTCATGAGGTGACTGTGATTGGTCATGAAGTGACTGTGATTGGTCATGAGGTGACTGTGTGATTGGTCATGAGGTGACTGTGATTGGTCATGAGGTGACTGTATGATTGGTCATGAGGTGACTATGTGGTTGGTCATGAGGTGACTGTGTGGTTGGTCATGAGGTGACTGTGGTTGGTCAGGAGGTGACTATGTGGTTGGTCATGATATGACTGTGGCTGGTCATGAGGTGACTGTTCGGTCATGAGGTGACAGTGACTGGCCATGAGGTGACTGTGATTGGTCATGAGGTGACTGTGATTGGTCATGAGGTGACTATGTGGTTGGTCATGAGGTGACTGTGTGGTTGGTCATGAGGTGACTATGTGGTTGGTCATGAGGTGACTGTGTGGTTGGTCATGAGGTGACAATGTGACTGGCCATGAGGTGACTGTGATTGGTCATGAGGTGACTGTGGTTGGTCATGAGGTGACTGTGGTTGGTCATGAGGTGACTATGTGGTTGGTCATGAGGTGACTGTGATTGGTCATGAGGTGACTGTGTGGTTGGTCATGAGGTGACTGTGATTGGTCATGAGGTGACTGTGTGGTTGGTCATGAGGTGACTGTGTGGTTGGTCATGAGATGACTGTGTGGTTGGTCATGAGGTGACTATATGGTTGGTCATGAGGTGACTGTGATTGGTCATGAGGTGACTGTGTGGTTGGTCATGAGGTGACTGTGGTTGGTCATGAGATGACTGTGATTGGTCATGAGGTGACTGTGGTTGGTCATGAGGTGACTATGTGGTTGGACATGAGGTGACTATGTGGTTGGTCATGAGGTGACTGTGATTGGTCATGAGATGACTGTGGTTGGTCATGAGGTGACTATGTGGTTGGTCATGAGGTGACTGTGATTGGTCATGAGATGACTGTGTGGTTGGACGTGAGGTGACTGTATGGTCGTGAGGTGACAGTGTGACTGGCCATGAGGTGACAGAGTGACGGAACGTTACCCTGCAGAACCAGCTAACCGCCTGGCGCTGTTGCAGCAGGAGCCTCCCCAGCGACAGAGCTCGATCGGCGCCAGAGCCTCGGTGCCGGATTCGGACGCACAAAGACAGTCACACGCAGTGAAGAATGAGGAGGAGGAAGGGGAGGAGAAGGCAGATCAGCAGAGGAGGAGGAGTATAGAGGGAGAAGAGGAGAAGGAGCCGGTGGCAGAAGTGCAAGATGTGTCGGACGGTCGAGTGTCGCCGACGACGGTGACGACGGTGACGACGTCGGTGGGCAAAGCGCTGTTCACGCTGGAGGACATAGAAAGCTCGCCCTTGCTTCAGATCAGCAGGCTCAGCGAGTGGGACTTCCCCATTTTTGAGTTAGCCGAGCAGGAAAAGACCTTTGTGCTTAGCAAGGTGAGTTGCTGCTGCTGGCAGCTGTACAGGCTGTGTGGAGGGACGGGGGGCGGGGGTGGGGGGGGGGGGGGAGAG
>JABMCL010002408.1:575000-580000 GCA_018857735.1 Alviniconcha marisindica
GGGGGGGGGGGGTAAATGCTTGTGCTCCTGTCGGGTCGCCGGATATCCCTGGTGAGCCGCTGCAGCAGGGCTCTGCTCTTATCGTTGTTCCGACGGCCTTTCTCCCCACTGACAGCGCACTGGTCGTAGAGTCCAAAATAAGTATATGGATATGCGGTCCCCCCCCCCCCCCCCCCTCCCTCCCCCTCCCCTCCCCCTCCCCCCCCCCCCCCCCCTCTCCCCTCTCCTCTCTCTCTCTCCCCCTGCCTCGCGGTTTCTCCTCTCTCTCTCTCGTCTCTCTCTCTCTCTCTCTCTCTCTCTTCTCTCCTTTTTGGGAAATAACGTTTTCGAGTTCTCTCTCTCAAAAAGCATCGATTCTTCTCTCTCTCTCCTCTCTCTCTCTCTCTCTCTCTCCTCCTCTCTCTCCTCTCTCTCTCCCTCTCTCTCTCAATAAATAAATAAATAAAGTTTCCGAGTTCCATTTCTCTCACTTCATCTCTCCCGCTGTCTGGCTATCTCTTCTTGTTTTGCGCAAATCTTATTTAAAGTTTAAAAAGCCATCAACCGATCTTTACAACTGACGTCAGTGGAACACGTGTCGGCATTGGCTCAAAGCTATCGTCAGGTTGAGCCAGACCCGGTTTTGATTAAAGTCACTTTTGATCAAATCTTTATGTGCCATTTTTGACTGGCACTTATTTTTACTTGGGGGAGAGGGGGGTGGGGGGGGGGGTCATATATATGATTTTTGCACGTTGACGTGTACGTTTGGTTTAAGCAAAATTTATTTACGTTCCTGTAAATATGGAAGAACATTGCATGAACATTAAACAAGCTGTTGTTTTTGTTTTGTTTTGTTTTGTTTGTTTGTTTTTGTTGTCATTTTGGTCTTTGTTTGTTTTGTTGCCTCTGACGTTTTGACAACAATTTGCCATCTTGCCATCGTAAATGTCTGTGTGATTATCATTTTATCTATAGGTAACACTCAAATAAGCATACTGCTTTTGTGTTTCCTATACTTATTTGTTGAGCTTACGATTACGATGAATGAATAAAATTATGTTTAAACCAAACAGCTAAGTTACTGTAAACGCTCACAAGCATAATTAGCTAAATTCGTTTTCCGACAACGGGCATTTTTGTATCAAACAACATTAGAAAACGACAGAAAACGTGTACGTTTAGTCTCGATCATAAGCTCAGTTGACGAAAGAAAAATACACGTGTGACGTGAGATTATATGATTATGTGACAGAGCGATGGTCACTTTTTTCTGGCTTTTTTATGCATATTTTGTATGGCTTTATAACTTTAAAGATGAATTTTATTTTTGTCTTTAGTTTTAAAGAGGAATTTTATTTATGGCTTTATAATTTTAAAGAGGAATTTTAGTTATGGCTTTATAATTTGAAGGAGGAATTTGATTGGTCCTTATTCAGCTTTCATTGTGGACCAGAGTGCAAGGCCGCAGGTCACGTGAAATGAAAACTGCCATAATTTCTCTGTAAGTTGTGAGCCATGTTCTGCAACTTGAGCATGACTATACACATGTTTAAAACAAAACTGTGAATGACAAAGACGATTGCTGCCCTTCTGATTCAACAACTAACTTCTGCAGCATTGTGAAACTGCGTCATGATGCATTCTGACTTTAATGAACCATTATGACATTGAGCTGATATTAGATGTAAGCATACAAAAAAAAATTAAAAAGAGAATAACGAGAAGAAAAACGATGGCTCTTAGAAAGAGTCGTAAGAAAACTGATTGAACCTTTCTGTGTTGCTAGACATCTGACAAAGTGATAATAATAATAACAGAGGGGTCTTACAGCACCCTTTTTCAAACAAGCAACAAAAAAACTACTTCTGCAGCAACCGCAGGCTAAGTGGTGTTTTCTTCCACTTTATCTCTCTCTCTCTCTCTCTCTCTCTCTCTCTCTCTCTCTCTCTCTCTCTCTCTCTCTCTCTCTCTCTCTCTCTCTCTCTTATTTTTTAGTACAATATTATCTGTCGGTCGCTTACAAAAGGCGTTTGCACTGAAGAGTGTATTGTTTTGTATTGTCTAATTAAAATATGTGCTCTTTTTAACGATTTGCGTGTTTTCATTTATTTCCGTCTAAATTGAGAATTTCTCTGTTTGTTAGATGCGCATTCACTGAATTTGTAAGGCGATAGTGTTTCTATAAGATGAGCATTTCTCTGTATTTGAGCGTTTCTCTGTAATATGAGCATTTCTCTGTAAGGTGGGCGTTTCACTGTAATTTGTAATGTGAGAATTTTTCTCCGTGGTGACCAGTAATTTTCTCTGTAACTGAGCGTTTCTGTGTAAGAGGATGCCCACTCAGCTTCTAACTGACAGTGAGAGAGAGATGCTTGATTTCCTTTCTGGTGACGCCGTTTTGGTCTAATCCATTTTGTTGTGTTTTCCTTGATTGTTTGGTTAAAAAGTTGCTAAATTTATCTTTTTTTCCTCTTCCCCACGTCGCCCTGATATAACACCGGTTGACTGGGCGTAAAACACCAACTTACTTACTTACTCCTCTTCCCCCCGATTCATTGACAAGTTACTTCCTTACTTTGGATGTCATTTTACAACGGCTGTTAGCAGGACAAGGATATGCAATGACTGAAGCCTGGACACACATGTCTATGAAAAGACTGCCTGCATTTCCATACAAGTAAGGACAACAAACACAAGTATCTGCAATGAGATCATTACGTTTGTCGCTTTTGCTCCGAAGTGCAAATACAGTTCGATCGATCACTCCCGATCTATTATTTAGAGAACTCCACGCCCCCCCCCCCCCCCCCAAAAAAAAACCCCATAGCAAATCCTCCCCCCACCCCCCACCCCCTCCTACTCCCCTCCGCAATAAATATTTTTCTTCTTCTTCTTCTTCTCCCCGCCCCAGCTAAGTAGCCAACATTTTGGCTTTCTCTCTTCATCTTGCGCTGCACTGGCCCGCAAAAGCTGACAGTAATCTTCAGTGTGGTGAAGCTAAGTAAACATGGTGTTCAACGTCCACAGAAACCGTAAGGCTTATTAGGGACGGGGGGAAGGGGGTATGGAGGTGGGGGAAGAGGGAGATTATATACCTATCGCTACACTGTCACCCCCACAGTGACTTCTGCATTAAGATGGGCAGCGATGAGAGCCATTTTAATGTTTCGTAATTGTGAGGGACAAAGTCACAAGACAAAGACACAACTTTTGAAGAGAAAGGAGAGCCGAAGCGGATTCGAACCGAGGTCCCTCTGCTTACCAGCCTAACGCCTTACCGCTAGACCAAACCGGCTCACCAGTGGTGAAGCTGGTCGGCTATCTGTGGAAGAAGAGACGAGGAACCCTGGCAGGTATGTCTCGAACCCGCGGGTCCGAGTCCACATCACCCGCAACAACGACGTTGTTGATGTCGTCGTGTATTTAGGCTGATGTGCTAGTAGGGAAGCCATTGATAGTTCAGGTCAGTTCAAAATGCTATCTGCGCGCTCGGAAAAGCCTATATGCGCTTCACCACGTTTCTGCAATGTCCCCAGCGCTGCCTGTAAAACGGCTCGAGTAGCGATGGCAACTTCTCGTCCTGTCAAGAATGCTGAGCGCTTCTTCTCTCTACGTCATTGTTCAGGAGCTGTGTGAGAGTCGAGGTGGCCGTCCTGGGCTGTCCGTCCTAACGAGCCTTCTGGTTTCCGTGGAGGTAAAGCTATATTGAACCATGCTTCGGCATTGGTCACAGCTTGTCCCTAATATGTCAACCGACATCTGAGGACATTAAGCAACACTACCTACCTACCTCTCTCTACGCCTCTCACCACCGCCCAGCTATCGACGCGGTGATGTCCTGGGTTTTGTGCAATGGCGGATGGTGTGATGTCCTGGGTTTTGTGCTGTGGCGGATGGTGTGATGTCCAGGGTTTTGTGCAGTGGCGGATGGTGTGATGTCCTGGGTTTTGTGCAGTGGCGGATGGTGTGATGTCCTGGGTTTTGTGCAGTGGCGGATGGTGTGATGTCCAGGGTTTTGTGCAGCGGCGGATGGTGTGATGTCCAGGGTTTTGTGCAGTGGCGGATGGTGTGATGTCCTGGGTTTTGTGCAGTGGCGGATGGTGTGATGTCCTGGGTTTTGTGCAGTGGCGGATGGTGTGATGTCCTGGGTTTTGTGCAGTGGCAGGCGCTATGATGTCCTCTTTGTGTGTGTGTGTGTGCAGTGACCGGCAGTGTTGTGTCCTGGGGTTTTTTATGCAGTGGCTGACGCTGTGAATGTGATGTCCTGGTTTTTTTACGCACTGGCGGATGCTGCAGAGGTCACTTTCTACTGATATGTATCAGTCTTCTCACAGAGACAGAGAGAGAAAAAGAGAGAGAGAGAGAGAGCAGACTTTCGATAATTTATTTCCTGCTGGAGGTGTCGGACTCGAAGTGAGCTTCTGTCCGACTCCCGCTCGCTTGGACGTGACTGTAGCTTTGCTATGAGACTAAAACAAGGGAGGGAACGAGGAGCAGAAAGGACAGAAAAAGTCCTAAGGAATCAATTTGTCCTGGGGAAAATGGCTGGATCTTTGTCGTTTTTTTTTTGTTTTGTTTTTTGTCCTTTGCAGTTTCTGATCTGTGTCGCTGATAGGTTGCTTCATGGAAAGAGACGTACGCCATTATCATATGAACCATTGAAATGGGAAAACGGTTTTGCAGAAGGGAAGGATTTTTTTTATATGCTGAAAGGCTTCTCTCTCTCTCTCTCTCTCTCTCTCTCTCTCTCTCTCTCTCTCTCTCTCTCTCTCTCTCTCTCTCTCTCTCCACCCCTCTTCTCTCTCTCTCTCTCTCCTCCTCTCTCTCTCTCTCTCTCTCACTCTTCTCCACCCCCTCTCTCCCTCTCTCTCCTCTTTTCTCTCTCCTCTCTCTCTCTCCTCTCTCTCTCTCCCCCCCTCTCTCTCTCTCTCTTTCTCTCTCTCTCTCTCTCTTCTTCTCCTCTCTCTCTCTCTCTCTTATCCTCTCTCGCTCCCGTTTGCTCCCCCCCCCCTTTCTAC
>JABMCL010002408.1:582500-652500 GCA_018857735.1 Alviniconcha marisindica
GTGAAAATTTTAAATAGGGGATTTCGTTTTAAAGTGCTCCCAAGATTTACATTCGGTTTCTAATTTGAATTTTGCAGTTAGTGAACTAGTGTGTCCCAACTCGCCTGTGTTGCACGCACTGCCTTGTTGGTATCATTATCAAGGCAAAGGTTGTCTGCTCATGTTGCCCTACAACAAGAGTGAATGAATGAAGAGTGACAGCAACAAGATTGAATGAATGAAGAGTGACAGCAACCAGAGTGAATGAATGAAATGTTGGACGTGAGGTCCACAGAGACCACATAGGGTCAATTAGGGAAGGTAGGAGCAAGAGTGAATGAATGAAGTGTTGCAGACACTGCCTCATTGGTGTCATTATGAACACAAAGGTTGTCTGCTCATGTCACCCAGCAACAAGAGTGAATGAATGAAGAGTGACAACAACAAGAGTGAATGAATGAAGAGTGACAGCAACAAGAGTGAACAAATGAAGTGTTAGACTTAAGGTCCACAGAGACCACATACATACTGTCAGTTAGGGACGGTAGGAACAAGAGTGAATGAATGAATTGTTGGACTTAAGGTCCACAGAGACCACATGTATATATGATCTGTTAGGGACCATAGGAACAAGATCAGTGTGGCGGCAGGTAGCTGTTCGGAATGCTGTGAAACTGGATGGTTTTCTACATCCACTTGTGCTAACCATCATGATAATAATAATAATAATAATGTACATTTATCATGCACTCATCAACGCCCTGAGTGCTCACATGATAGATATTAACCTAAATATGATATTCTATACACATGTAGAGCATAGTCCTACCAAAACAATTTACATAAAGTATTATAAAAAAATAAATTATAAAAAAACACACACACACACACACACACCACACACACACACACACACACACACACAATGACTGTAGCAGAAACTGGGTACTGATATTAGGATGGAAATACTGTGAGAAGAGGATGGTTTTCAGTTTGGCTTTAAAAGATGACAGGGTTGAGCAGTGTCTAAGGTCTTATGGAGTGAATTCCAAATGTCGGGTCCAAAGCAAGAGAAGGTGCGAAAGCCATGAGTCTTGCGTTTGTATTGCTGGATTTCCAGCATGTGGGTGTCAGAAAAAGAGCGTAGTGTATGAGACGGAGTGTAGACATGCAGCAGTTCAGAGAGGTAAGCAGGACCAGAACCATTTATAACACTGAAACACATACAAGCGACTTTATACTTAATACGTTCTGAAATGGGAAGCCAGTGCAGTTTTTCCAGGAGAGGTGTTGAGTGGTGGTGACGGGGTGCCAAGAGAACAAGTCTTGCAGTAAAGTTCTGAATTTTCTGGAGAGGTTTGAATGACAGAATTAGGTGTACCCATGAGGAGACAGTTGCAGTAGTCAAGCCGTGAAAGGATATAGGAAGTAACAAGATCTTGGTTGCGTCTTCAGTGAGAAACCTGCAGATTGAACTAATGCGTTTAAGCTCGAAATAAGCAGTTTGGCAGATTTTTATGACGTGCTTCTTCATGGACAGTTTCGAGTCAAGAATGAATCCAAGGTTCCTGGCAGAATCAGAGAAGGGAATGTTGTGAGAGCCAAGAGTAATCGAGTCAGGGAGGGAATGGTAGAAGGTTTCAAGGAAGAGGAAACGGGAAAGAGAGAAGCTTCTGTTTTGTCGTCGTTCAGTTTGAGCTGATTTTCAGTCATCCATGTTTTTATGTCGTCTGTGCATGCATTGAGTTCTTTAGTGAGGTTGGTCACTTCTCTGAGAGGAGTGGATTTCTGGAGCTGTGTGTCATCTGCGAAAAGCTGATGGTTTACAGAGTGGTTAGCTATGATATCGGAGAGAGGCATAGTGTACAGGACGAAGAGAATGGGACCCAATACTGAGCCCTGAGGCACACTGTACATGAGCTGTGATGGTGACGAAGATGAGTTGTTGACTGATGCAAGTAGGATTCTAACAGTCTAAATATAAAATAAAGTCAGTGGAACATTGAAACAAACTCTTTGATGAGTTTTTCTGATGATCTTTTTTTTTTACCAGCATGCAGTGGGTCAGCCTTCTTGTACATGACACATTTTCACCAGGGCAGCATTAAAATAACCCTGTAAATGTCTGCCATGAGGTTGATACAGCCATAGGGCTATGCTACGTGGAAGGTGTGGCTTCTAGTTGGTTTTTGTTGTTGTTTTGAGTGGCTTTTATATACTTTGTATATATAAATACTGTACACCCTTCTTCAGTATATATATAGTTCCACATGCAGGTTTAATTCACCCTGATATAACCATAATGGTTGACTGGGTGTGAAACACCAAGTTACTTGCTTAAGGTTGAATTATTTCTCAATCTTTTTCTCTCTTTTTTTCTTTTTTCTTTCTGTTTTTAAGATGTGCTTTTATCATTGGACTGTAGAGTGATCAGTGTATTTCTTTGTGTTACAGGTAGCATATAAATTATTCACAGAAGTGGGTTTGATGGAAACATTCCGGATACCAGTGGTAGAATTTATCAACTACTTCCACGCGCTGGAGCTAGGATACAGAGATAAACCTTGTAAGTCACTGACCATCACATGTGTATGTGTGTCTTTATCCCAGTCTTTTTGCTGACATGTTCTTTTCTATTGACCATTTGTGCGAATTTGTTTACTTTTTATGAATAAAACTGAAGTTTTTAATCTCTCTCTCTCTCTCTCTCTCTCTCTCTCTCTCTCTCTCTCTCTCTCTCTCTCTCTCTCTCTCTCTCTCTCTCTCTCAATGACAGGAAGAATGATTCATCTGTCTGTATACTTTAATTGATTTGCTACCAAAAAAGGACATGATGCTTCAACTTCAACACAGAATAGATGTGTTGTATATATGTGTACAGTAAGCACCACTTGCATACATGTGTGGAGTGAGCACCACTTGTTGTATACATGTGTACAATGAGCACCACTTCTATACATGTGTAGAGTGAGCACCACTTGTTGTATACATGTGTACAGTGAGCACCACTTGTTGTATACATGTGTACAGTGAGCACCACTTGTTGTATACATGTGTAGAATGAGCACCACTTGTATACATGTGTACAGTGAGAACCACTTGTATACATGTGTACAGTGAGAACCACTTGTTGTATACATGTGTAGAGTGAGCACCACTTGTATATATGTGTACAGTGAGCACCGTACATGTGTAGAGTAAGCACCACTTGTATACATGTGTACAGTGAGCACCACTTGTTGTATACATGTGTAGAATGAGCACCACTTGTTGTATACATGTGTACAGTGAGCACCACTTGTTGTATACATGTGTACAGTGAGCACCACTTGTTGTATACATGTGTACAGAGCACCACTTCACTCCACAGCTCCCAGGTGCTGTTTGAACAGGGCAGCCTACATGATTATGGTTCCTCCTTTCCTCATTCACTGTAACTGTGTGCATGCAGGTACACACATCAATGTATAATTATGTATGGTGTGTGCCTCACACTGGTCCCATGATATGTTTTCTATGTCCACAGACCATAATCGTGTACATGCAACAGATGTGTTACATGGTGTGTACTACCTCACGACGCGTCCCATACCGGGATTTACACAGATCAACACAGTTGAGGCTTTATCACGGCATGGTTCTTCAAGTGAATCAGGTACTGTCTGTCTACACATACACCTGTGTCTTCATCTGTCAGTCTAACCATCTGTATCTCTCTAGATAGATAAATATTGTGTACCTGGCTGTCTACAGATATGGGTCTGATTTGTCTCCCTCTTTCTGCATTCTCTTTGAGAGTCTTACTTACCCCTCACTTCCCCACCCACTTTCCACTTCCTACACCCCTGTTCCCCACCCCACCTCTCCACCCCTATCCCACACCGCTGTTCTCCACCCCTATCCTACACCCTGCTTCCCCACTCCCCACCTCTCCACCCCTCCTCACCCCTGTTCCCCACCCCACTTCTCCCCTATCCCACCCCTGTCCCCACCCCCTCCCACCCCCTACCCCATCTCACCTGTTCCCCCCCACCCACCTATCCCACCCCTGTCCACCCCCTCCCCCCTGTTCCCACCCCACCTCTCCACCCCTATCCTACACCCCTGTCCCCCCACCTCCACCTATCCTCCACCCCTGTTCCCCACCCCACCTCTCCACCCCTTCCTACACCCTGTTCCCCACCCCACCTCTCCACCCCTTCCTACACCCCTGTTCCCCACCCACCTCTCCACCCCTATCCTACACCCTGTTCCCCCCCCACCTCTCCACCCCTTTCCTACACCCTGTTCCCCACCCCACCTCTCCACCCCTGTCCTACACCCCTCTTCCCCACCCCACCTCTCCACCCCTATTCCTACACCCTGTTCCCACCCACCTCCACCCTTCCTACCCCCTTTCCCACCCCCTCTTCCACCCTTCACCCTTCCCCCCACCTCTCCACCCCTATCCTACACCCCTGTTCCCCACCCCACCTCTCCACCCCTATCCTACACCCCTGTTCCCCCCCCACTCTCCACCTCTCCACCCTTCCCCACCCCTCACCTTCCCCCACCACCCACCTCTCCACCCCTTCACCCCTGTTCCCCACCACACCTCTCCACCCCTATCCTGCACCCCTCTTCTCCCTCTTCTCTTCCCCTGCCTCCCACCTCACTTCCCTGTCCGCTCCTCCTCACCTCTGTCTGTTGCTGAAAAGACTGGACAGAGTGGATGTTGGATCTAGTGCCCAGTTCTCACACGCGTCATGTCGAAAGTGTTGTGCTTGCAGAAAACGAGGGAGGCGTGGAGCGCAGCTTCATCCATCGGACCAGCTTCCTGGCCGAGGACACCTACGGCATCATGGGAGGCAACATCCCGGCCCTGGAGTTGATGGCGCTCTACACGGCCGCGGCCATGCATGACTACGATCATCCAGGACGCACCAACGCCTTCCTGGTGGCCACGCACGCTCCACAGGTGCGCAGGGGTTCGGGGTGCACATGACCTTGCTTAATGAGGAGTCGTGGATTTAGAGCTGACCCCGAAGTCTGTGTTCCTCGGTCAGCTGCAAAAAAAGTTAAAGAAATCATTTGGAATTGTCTGGATAAAACAGTTGACCAGGGAAGTGTTGTGGGTGTTCACTGAAGGGATTAACCCTTTTTCACTGGGCTACAACTGTGGTTGTGACAGTCAGGAAAAGACAGCAGAAGTTCACTGAAGGGATTAACCCTTTCTGACTGGGCTGTAATTGTAGCTGTGACAGCAGAAGTTCAGCGAAGGGATTAACCCTTTCTCACTGGGCTACAACTGTAGCTGTGACAGCAGAAGTTCACCGAAGGGATTAAACCGTTCTGACCGAGCTACAACTGTAGTTGTAACAGCAGAAGTTCACTGAAGGTGTTAACCCTTTCTGGCTGGGCTACAGCTGTAGTTGTGACAGCAGAAGTTCACCAAAGGGATTAACCCTTTCTTACTGTAGTTGTGACAGCAGAAGTTCACCAAAGGGATTAACCCTTTCTTACTGTAGTTGTGACAGCAGAAGTTCACCAAAGGGATTAACCCGTTCTTACTGTAGCTGTGACAGCAGAAGTTCACCAAAGGGATTAACCCGTTCTTACTGTAGCTGTGACAGCAGAAGTTCACCAAAGGGATTAACCCTTTCTTACTGTAGCTGTGACAGCAGAAGTTCACCAAAGGGATTAACCCGTTCTTACTGTAGCTGTGACAGCAGAAGTTCACCAAAGGGATTAACCCGTTCTTACTGTAGCTGTGACAGCAGAAGTTCACCAAAGGGATTAACCCTTTCTTACTGTAGCTGTGACAGCAGAAGTTCACCAAAGGGATTAGCCCTTTCTTACTGTAGTTGTGACAGCAGAAGTTCACCAAAGGGATTAACCCTTTCTTACTGTAGCTGTGACAGCAGAAGTTCACTAAAGAGATAACCCTTTTTGACCAGGCTATGTTGTGACCGCAGAAGAGCTGCCCTTACTGGGCTGTGACAATAGCTGTAATGAGTAAAACAGTTATGTTGTGACGATAGCTGTAATGAGTAAAACAATTATGTTGTGACCTTAGCTGTAATGAGTAAAACAATTATGCTCTGACAATAGCTGTAATGAGTAAAACGATTATGCTCTGACAATAGCTGTAATGAGTAAAACAATTATGCTCTGACAATAGCTGTAATGAGTAAAACAGTTATGCTCTGACAATAGCTGTAATGAGTAAAACAATTATGCTCTAACAAACCCGCCTTATCTCAGGATGATACTATGTTACATGAATTCCATCCCATGATTGACTGGGAATAAAACGCCAATTTACTTACTTACTTACCATCTCTTGAATCACTTTCCACTTCATCAAAGGCATGTTGTCCGTGTAGATTCCTCGAATTGGTTCGGTCTAACATCACGCAGATTTTAATCCTTGAAAATGGTTGTCTTTATGCCATCACTTTACACCGCAGTACCTTTGAAAATGGGCCCACAGTGTCGGGAAACGGTTGGCCTGGAGCTAGGACATTTTGTGCCAGTTGTCTGCTCTTGGGTACAAGGGGAAGGAATCCCATTTCAGGTGAATGGTTCTGTGACATAGACACTGTGTTGCTTCCCTTGCATCATGAAGATGCTGTTCTAATCATGATGAGGTGAACAGTGTGGTTGACAGGCTTTCTAAATCCAAGAACTAATCATTGTTCCGATGGAAGCTGTAATGCAAGTGTCAGCTGGGAAATGACTGGCATGGTTGTGTTTTGGGGGACAGTTTGAGTTCAAACCGTTAGGGACTGGCATTGCTGAGCTACTTCAACTGCTGAACAGGAGGTCTTTGGGCTTGAAATTTGGCCCAGGCTGGGATTTCACCCCAGAAGGTATGTGGCGTCTTGTTTGCTGTTTGTTTGAATTTGTCAGAAATATATGATGCTGTTGTGAAGGAGGGGCCACCCGTGTTTGTCTCTGAGTGTTGCCTTGTGGTCTTGAGGGTTCAAATTCTGTGTGCTGTTGAGGCTCGAGTTCTGTGTGATACTGACTCAAATGAAGATTTGAGTTCTGTGTGATACTGACTCAAATGAAGATTTGAGTTTTGTGTGATACTGACTCAAATGAAGATTTGAGTTCTGGGTGATACTGACTCAAATGAAGATTTGAGTTCTGTGTGATACTGACTCAAATGAAGATTTGAGTTCTGTGTGATACTGACTCAAATGAAGATTTGAGTTCTGGGTGATACTGACTCAAATGAAGATTTGAGTTCTGTGTGATACTGACTCAAATGAAGATTTGAGTTCTGTGTGATACTGACTCAAATGAAGATTTGAGTTCTGGTGATACTGACTCAAATGAAGATTTGAGTTCTGTGTGATACTGACTCAATGAAGATTTGAGTTCTGTGTGATACTGACTCAGATGAAGGAGGGACCCTGTTTGAGTTCTGGTGATACTGACTCAGATGAAGATTTGAGTTCTGGTGATACTGACTCAGATGAAGATTTGAGTTCTGTGTGAGGTTGAGTTCATGACTGCTGATTTGACTCATGAAGTTGAGGGTTTGAGTGCTGTTGCTGTTGAGGGTTTGAGTTTTGTGTTATGTTGAGGTTTTGAGTGTGAATGTTGAGGTTTTGAGCTCCATGTGATGTTGAGGTTTTGAGTTCCATGTGATGTTGAGGGTTTGAGTTCCATGTGATGTTGAGGGTTTGAGTCAGTGATGTGTTGAGGTTTTGAGTTCCATGTGATGTTGAGGGTTTGAGTTCCATGTGATGTTGAGGGTTTGAGTTCCATGTGATGTTGAGGGTTTGAGTTCCATGTGATGTTGAGGGTTTGAGTTCCATGAGATTTGAGGGTTTGAGTTCCATGTGATGTTGAGGTTTTGAGTTCCATGTGATGTTGAGGGTTTTGAGTTCCATGAGATGTTGAGGGTTTGAGTTCCATGTGATGTTGAGGGTTCGAGTTCCATGAGATGTTGAGGGTTTGAGTTCCATGTGATGTTGAGGGTTTGAGTTCCATGAGATGTTGAGGTTTTGAGTTCCATGAGATGTTGAGGTTTTGAGTTCCATGAGATGTTGAGGGTTTGAGTTCCATGAGATGTTGAGGTTTTGAGTTCCATGTGATGTTGAGGGTTTGAGTTCCATGAGATGTTGAGGGTTTTGAGCTCTGTGAGAGGTTGAGGGTTTGAGTGCTGACCGTGTTTGACCTTGCAGGCTGTGTTGTACAATGACCGGGCAGTGCTGGAGAACCACCACGCGGCAGCAGCCTGGTCTTTACTGCTCCACAACCCCCAGAACTACTTCCTCACAGGCCTGGAGGCTGCCGAGTTCAAACGCTTCCGCTTTCTCGTCATCGAGGCCATCCTGGCCACAGACTTGAAGCGACACTTTGAAATACTGGCAGAGTTTAATGCAAAGGTGCGTCAAGTGTTCATCTGTCTTTGTTTCTTTTCTTTCTTCTTTTTTGTTGTTGTGTCTGTGTTGTTTTATCTCTTTTTTTCTCTTTTTTTATTGCTTCTTTTTTTTCTTTTTCTTTTTTTATTGCTTCTTTTTTCAGGGGGAAGCATTGTGTTTTAAAGAGGGCTAGTTTTTCCTTAGTTTTAGGGGTTATATAAATTCACAATGAAAGGTAGAGTTTAGAAATCTGGTCTTTTATTAGGGATGGCCTTTTGGTGTAGGGGTTTATGACTCTATTTACATTGACTATTAAGGGTAGAGTTTAGAAATCTGGTCTTTTATTAGGGGTGGTCTTTTGATGTAGGGGTTTATGACTCGATGACTCTGTTTACAGTGACTATTGAGGGTAGAGTTTTAAAACATTCATGTTGGTCATTTGCGATGGGTTCTTTCACACTGAACTATAAAAGTTTGAGTTTCGAAATGTAGTCTTATAGCAGGGGTGGCAGTCTTTGGCAACAGGTTCATTTGCATTGAACTGTGGTGGGTTAGAGAGAAAGAAAAGTGTGGTGTTTAAATGTGGGTGATCTGTCCCTGTGGGTGGTCTTTCTTAAAGGTGTGGTGGTCTGTCCCTGTGGGTGGTGTGGTGGTCTGTCCCTGTGGGTGGTCTTTCATAAAGGTGTGGTGGTCTGTCCCTGTGGGTGGTCTTTCATAAAGGTGTGGTGGTCTGTCCCTGTGGGTGGTCTTTCATAAAGGTGTGGTGGTCTGTCCCTGTGGGTGGTCTTTCATAAAGGTGGGGTGGTCTGTCCCTGTGGGTGGTCTTTCATAAAGGTGGGGTGGTCTCTCCCTGTGGGTGGTCTTTCATAAAGGTGGGGTGGTCTGTCCCTGTGGGTGGTCTTTCATAAAGGTGTGGTGGTCTGTCCCAGTGGGTGGTCTTTCATAAAGGTGGGGTGGTCTCTCCCTGTGGGTGGTCTTTCATAAAGGTGTGGTGGTCTGTCCCTGTGGGTGGTCTTTCATAAAGGTGGGGTGGTCTCTCCCTGTGGGTGGTGTGGTGGTCTGTCCCTGTGGGGGTCTTTCATAAAAGTGTGGTGGTCTGTCCCTGTGGGTGGTCTTTCATAAAGGTGGGGTGGTCTCTCCCTGTGGGTGGTGTGGTGGTCTGTGCTGTGGGTGGTCTTTCTTAAAAGTGTGGTGGTCTGTCCCAGTGGGTGGTCTTTCATAAAGGTGTGGTGGTCTGTCCCGTGGGTGGTCTTTCATAAAGGTGGGGTGGTCTCTCCCTGTGGGTAGTCTTTCATAAAGGTGGGGTGGTCTCTCCCTGTGGGTGGTCTTTCTAAAGGTGGGGTGGTCTCTCCCTGTGGGTGGTCTTTCATAAAGGTGGGGTGGTCTCTCCCTGTGGGTGGTCTTTCGTAAAGGTGGGGTGGTCTGTCTCTGTGGGTGGTCTTTTATAAAGGACCCCACTTTGCCCTTTTGATCTCCGGGGATTTTGCCTTTGAGCACTGTTGAGCTGTGGAATGTGAATGTGTGTGGCAGGTGAGTGATAATGGCAGTGTGGCAGGTGAATGATGATGACAGTGTGGCAGGTGATGACTGTCTGGCAGGTGAATGATGATGATGGTGTGGCAGGTGAATGATGGTGTGGCAGGTGAATGATGATGATGGTGTGGCAGGTGAATGATGATGACTGTGTGGCAGGTGAATGATGATGATGGTGTGGCAGGTGAATGATGATGGTGTGGCAGGTGAATGATGATGACAGTGTGGCAGGTGAATGATGATGGTGGTGTGGCAGGTGAATGATGATGACTCCTCCGGCGTGGACTGGACAGTGGAGACGGACCGGCTGCTGGTTCTGCAGATGGTCATCAAGCTGGCTGACATCAACGGGCCGGCCAAGACTCACCCTCTTCATCTGCAGTGGACCATGCGCATTGCAGAGGAGTTCTATGAGCAGGTACACACACACACACACACACAGCTTGTTCTGAAAGTGGGTGTGTGGTGGGGGGGGGGGGAACGGTGCATCTTTAGCATGACTGCAGCAGCTACAGTGCGGAAAACTGTGAGTTCGCTGGAGTGCGTACAGACTTTCCCAAGCAGTGGCAGTCTTTCTTGCACTGAACTGCAGCTCTGTGCTGTTGTGTTAGGTTGGTGAATTCCACCGTCTTACATATTTGCCTTTCTCTTTGGGCGGATACTGATGCATTACACCAAGACGACACCAGCTGGGCCAGCACTTCATGCAGTGTGGACGGCATCATCCGATGGCATGTGCACTGTTTTGCTTGTTTTAGTACAATGAATAGGACTGGATGTCCCCCCTCCCTCCACCCATGGATCAACACAGTGTATGACTGTGTTCTTGTTTGTTCCAGGATAATTAAAGAACCTTCGATAAGCATGCCCATCTCCCCCCCCCCCCCCCCCACACACACACACATGAATCAACACAGTGCATATGTTCTTGGTTGTTCCAGGGCGATGAAGAGGCCTCGCTGGGCATGCCCATCTCCCCCTACATGGATCGACACAACCCACAGTTAGCCAAACTGCAGGAGACGTTCATCAACCACTTGGTGGCGCCGCTGTGCAACGCTATGGTGACGGGCGGTCTGCTGCCAGGAACCTGGGTTGAGGAGAGCAGTGACGATGAGGGTAAGAAAGACGCAGTTCTGTGGGACTTTTCTTTCTCTTGAAACAAAGGCATTGGTTGGCAGTGTGTACCTGTAAAGAATGGAGCACGGCTTATGGACACATCATCCATGCCCATGCAAGACTGTACACAGATCAGCATACATATTTACAAATATGAGGTCTTTGCACACGCATGTCAACGATATGCAGGATGCTGGCCTGTGTGTTTAATAGGACAGTAAAAGGTTGTGAAATGAAGTCATTTTTACAAGTCTACATATATCTTGAGGAAAAAAATCAAGAAATGAGACTGACTGGCCCCGTGTGGTGATATGTTTCTGATGACAGTGTTTTGTCTGCAGGCGACTCAGACACGGAGAAAGGAGACAGCACGTGTAAAGACACGGAGGACGATGAGGCAGACATGGACAATGAAGCTGGTGAGTGTGGTGGGTAAATTACAGAGAAAGAGAGAGAGTAGAATGAATACAGTTACCACTGTCACCATTTTCTTTTCCCAAAAGAGCAAGGAAACGTTATGAATTCAAGTGACTGGCTGGAGAAAGAGAGAGGGGGAAAGGAAAGAGAGCAGAATGAATAAAATGACCACTGTCACCATTTTCTGTTCCCAAAAGATCAAAGAAACATAAAGAATTCAAGTGACTAACATACTAAACTTCAAATCGTCTTAATTTCCTTAGTTCCAAACTCACCAGCGGTCTTCCTTCCCTCAGTACTAAACTTCTGATGGTCTCTGTCCAGTACCAGACTCACCTACGGTCTTCCTTGCCTTAATACCAGACTTCCAATGGTCTCTGTCCAGTACCAGATTCACCTGCGGTCTTCCTTGCCTTAATCCCAGACTTCCATTGGTCTCTCTCCTCAGTACCAGACTCACCTGCGGTCTTCCTTGCCTCAATACCAGACTTGTAATGTCTCTCTCTAGTATCAGACTCACCTATGGTCTTCCTTGCCTTAATACCAGACTTGCAGTGGTCTCTCTCTAGTATCAGACTCACCTATGGTCTTCCTTGCCTTAATACCAGACTTCCAGTGGTCTCTCTCCTCTAGTATCAGACTCACCTATGGTCTTCCTTGCCTTAATACCAGACTTCCAGTGGTCTCTCTCCTCTAGTATCAGACACCTATGGTCTTCCTTCCCTCAGTACCAGTGGTCTGCCTACCTCCTCCAATGCCAGACTCAGGTGAGGTCTTTCTTCCAACAGGTCCAATCGTTTCGGAGAAGAGAAAGCGACCACGCAAAGTGAACTGCCTGCTGACAAAGAACATGAAAGACAACTACGAGCACTGGTCAGCATGCATGAACGAGGAGGCGGCACAGAAGGCCGCTCTGGAAGCTGCTGTTGAGGCTGCTGCCCAGTTGACCTCCAATGTCAAGGTCAGTGCAGGGCAGAGATCAACCTGATTTTGTGATCAGGTTTATTTTGACAAGATCTAAACACATTAGAATGCTAGCAGTCATTCCTGTTTCAGATTTTTTGTTTATTTTGACGTCTTTTGCTTTGGTGTTATTTCTAATTTGTACTGTCCTATTTTCTGCTCAAACCAGTAGACAATGTGCACTGCATTATACAGTATTTGTGTGTGTGTGTGTGTGTGTTGGAGTCATATTTGAAAAACATATGGCCCAACCTTGACAGAGCCTGTTGGATTATGTTTGTCCTGTTGAAGGCTGTCAAGACTGTCATCCGATTCAGTATATTAGGCTGTGTACTAACAGAATTCTTTTAAGTATGCTGGTGGTGTTGATTGTCTATTCCACTGTGGCTTGTCACCAGTTTAGTTTGTTGCCCTGTGAACTGAAGTCTCAGTCACAGGCCAGATGTTGGTGAGAGTCTGCTGCACTGTCACTGTGACCAGACTCAGCATTTGTCTGACAGTCTGCTGCACAGTCACTGTGACCAGACTCAGCATTTGTCTGACAGTCTGCTGCACAGTCATTGTGACCAGACTCAACATTTGTCTGACAGTCTGCTGCACTGTCACTGTGACCAGACTCAACATTTGTCTGACAGTCTGCTGCACAGTCATTGTGACCAGACTCAGCATTTGTCTGACAGTCTGCTGCACAGTCATTGTGACCAGACTCAACATTTGTCTGTTTGACAGTCTGCTGCACAGTCATTGTGACCAGACTCAACATTTGTCTGTTTGACAGTCTGCTGCACGTCATTGTGACCAGACTCAACTTGTCTGTTACAGTCTGCTGCACTGTCACTGTGACCAGACTCAACATTTGTCTTTTACAGTCTGCTGCACGTCATTGTGACCAGACTCAACATTTGTCTGACAGTCTGCTGCACTGTCACTGTGACCAGACTCAACTTTGTCTGACAGTCTGCTGCACGTCATGTGACCAGACTCAACATTTGTCTGACAGTCTGCTGCACTGTCACTGTGACCAGACTCAACTTTGTCTGACAGTCTGCTGCACGTCACTGTGACCAGACTCAACTTTTCTGACAGTCTGCTGCACTGTCACTGTGACCAGACTCAACTTTGTCTGACAGTCTGCTGCATAGTCATTGTGACCAGACTCAACTTGTCTGACAGTCTGCTGCACGTCATTGTGACCAGACTCAGCATTTGTCTGTTTGACAGTCTGCTGCACTGTCACTGTGACCAGACTCAACTTGTCTCTGTACAGTCTGCTGCACAGTCATTGTGACCAACTCAACTTGTCTGATACAGTCTGCTGCACAGTCACTGTGACCAGACTCAACTTTCTGTTGACAGTCTGCTGCACAGTCATTGTGACCAGACTCACACTTTGTCTTGACAGTCTGCTGCACAGTCATTGTGACCAGACTCAACTTGTCTCTGATACAGTCTGCTGCACAGTCATTGTGACCAGACTCAATTGTCTTGACAGTCTGCTGCACAGTCATTGTGACCAGACTCAACTTGTCTCGTTGACAGTCTGCTGCACAGTCATTGTGACCAGACTCAACTTGTCTCTGATACAGTCTGCTGCACATCACTGTGACCAGACTCAACTTGTCTCTGTTTGACAGTCTGCTGCACAGTCATTGTGACCAGACTCAACTTGTCTCTGATACAGTCTGCTGCACAGTCACTGTGACCAGACTCAACTTGTCTCTGATACAGTCTGCTGCACAGTCATTGTGACCAGACTCAACTTGTCTCTGTTTGACAGTCTGCTGCACAGTCATTGTGACCAGACTCAACTTGTCTCTGATACAGTCTGCTGCACAGTCATTGTGACCAGACTCAACTTTCTTGAAGTCTGTGCACAGTCACTGTGACCAGACTCAACTTGTCTCTGATACAGTCTGCTGCACAGTCATTGTACGACCAACTTGTTTTACAGTCTGCTGCACATCATTGTGACCAGACTCAACTGTCTGATACAGTCTGCTGCACAGTCACTGTGACCAGACTCAACTTGTCTCTGATACAGTCTGCTGCACAGTCATTGTGACCAGACTCAACTTGTCTCTGTACAGTCTGCTGCACAGTCACTGTGACCAGACTCAACTTGTCTCTGATACAGTCTGCTGCACAGTCATTGTGACCAGACTCAACTTGTCTCTGTTTGACAGTCTGCTGCACAGTCACTGTGACCAGACTCAACTTGTCTCTGATACAGACTGCTGCACAGTCATTGTGACCAGACTCAACTTGTCTCTGATACAGTCTGCTGCACAGTCATTGTGACCGGACTCAACTTGTCTCTGTTTGACAGTCTGCTGACAGTCACTGTACCAGACTCGTCTGAACAGTCTGTGCACAGTCACTGTGACCAGACTCAACTTGTCTCTGATACAGTCTGCTGCACAGTCACTGTGACCAGACTCAACTTGTCTCTGATACAGTCTGTTGCACTGTCACTGTGACCAGACTCAACTTGTCTCTGATACAGTCTGCTGCACAGTCATTGTGACCAGACTCAACTTGTCTCTGATACAGTCTGCTGCACAGTCACTGTGACCAGACTCAACTTGTCTGTGATACAGTCTGTTGCACAGTCACTGTGACCAGACTCAACTTGTCTCTGGTACAGTCTGCTGCACAGTCACTGTGACCAGACTCAACTTGTCTGTGATACAGTCTGCTGCACAGTCACTGTGACCAGACTCAACTTGTCTCTGTTTGCAAGTCTGCTGCACTGTCACTGTGACCAGACTCAACTTGTCTCTGATACAGACTGCTGCACAGTCATTGTGACCAGACTCAACTTGTCTCTGATACAGTCTGCTGCACAGTCACTGTGACCAGACTCAGCATTTGTCTGTTTGACAGTCTACTGCACAGTCACTGTGACCAGACTCAACTTGTCTCTGATACAGTCTGCTGCACAGTCACTGTGACCAGACTCAGCATTTCTGTTTTATCCAGAACTGATACAACTCCAGCTAAAACATGCAAACCCTTGATTTTTCAAATGACATCATGAGCAAAGTTGTGGGGAAATTTATAGGATTTATTTGATATTGTTTCATTTTAGTGATGAAATGTACTGAGAGTGGGACTAAGACTTATTTTCCTGTAGTAAGGTAGCATTTGTCACAGGCCTCTGAGAAAACTATGTGACAGGCTAGCGCATGCAGTTGTGTGAATTAAGTCCCCTTAAATGAGGTACTGACTGGCGTCAGCAAGGTGTCTATGACCCATGCTGTTTTTGTTTTGTATTCAGGAGTATTGGTAATGTGGCATGAAAGCAGCACAGTAAAGTACAGTAGAATATGGACCTTTTTAATACACAGCGATACAACATCACTGTCAAGTGACAAAGCACAATGAACGTATGGCGTCAGGTACGCTCACCCATACATATACGCCAGTCCTAAAAGGAAAATAACACATTTCTTGTGTTATGTAATTTGGCTTTTTTGACTGTCCTTGTCCCTTTATGAAGATTTGTAGGTGTTTGTCTGATGGAACAGTTTTTGAACATTTCTTGTGACCAGCTCTGTGTTTCATGGGGGATTTATATGTGTTTGCATTTGGCTGTATAGAATCAGCACTGTCCACACGGCACCATTTTCTTTTACCAGTCACACTGTGCACGCTTTTTGCTCTTTAGTAAATGACCATTGTACTGTTTACCTTTACCAGTCATACTGTGCGTGTGCTTTGCTCTTTAGTAAATGACCATTGTACTGTTTTCCTTTACCAGTCATACTGTGCGTGTGCTTTGCTCTTTAGTAAATGACCATTGTACTGTTTTAGTTTACCAGTGCTCTCTAGTAAGTGACTGTTGCGCTGTTTTGCAGGAATCTCTCGGGGAAAAGACAGAAATGGAGCCCATCAAGGAAGAGTCGGAGTCGCCTCCCCTCTCCTCCACCGCCCTGCAGGGTCAGGACACCACCCCTGCTGCCCTCCGCGACTCCACCACATCATCACCATCGCCCCTCACAACGTCCACCGCTTCAGCAAAGACATAGCACCCCACCCTCGTAGTCTTGTTCCATTAGAGAGGATTTGCTCAGCAACCCAGTGCACAGCTCAGCAATTACGTGCACAGCTCAGCTCGGCTCAGCAACTGAGTGAACACAACTCAGCCACCCAGCGTTTGGTGCTCACTGTCTCTGTCTCTTGGCGTGTGTGCAGTTGAGGGTGGTGGACTGAGCAGGAGCCTGAAGGCAGGAGAGTCAGGCGCAGTCTGCTGCAAGAGACAGAAACCGTGTGCGGGAGGCAAAAGTGGCGCGCACTCCAGTGTCAGAGAGACTGTGCAAGGGAGACGCGGTGGAAGGAAGCGAAAGTCTGCCACCACCGTTTTGGGGATCTTTTGTCTCGCACAGAGAGACAACCTGACTGGACTGTTTCCGTGAGAAGATGTACAGAGGGAAAGGCCCAGGGATGGATGATTCCAAAGGGGAGAAGTCGTGGAGACGTGACTGAAGAGGAAGAGATGTTCTAAACGGGTGGTGCTTAGAGGCGCAGGCAACTCCGTCCTGGTTTCTGTGAAGCCCCGGAGAGGTGAAACGAAAGGCTGAAAAGTTGGCAAGCGTAAGAGGATATGAGTTCAAATTAGGGAGTGTGCGAAATGACTTGGCCCCTGTTCCTGTTTGGACAGTTCTACACTTGTTTCAGGAGAGTGCAAACTGAAACTGCTTGTGGCTTCTAGGTGACTATTCTGATAGCTTCAGATTTTGTTTGCTGACATCTGCCTGTGGCCGTGCTGTGAGCAGGTGTTTTCCTGGAGTGCTGCAACTATAGGGCTGTCACCTGGAGAATGAGTCAGGAGGGTGACACCTGGGGAACTGAGACCCTTTGGGTAACACCTGGAGACTTCATACCCTTTGCAATGACACCTGCAAGACTGAGACCCATAGACTCCAGACAGAGGTGACACCTGTCAGACTGAGACCTGTTGAGGTGACACCTGTCAGACTGAGACCTGTTGAGGTGACACCTGTCAGACTGAGACCTGTTGAGGTGACACCTGTCAGACTGAGACCTGTTGAGGTGACACCTGTCAGACTGAGACCTGTTGAGGTGACACCTGTCGGACTGAGACCTGTTGAGGTGACACCTGTCGGACTGAGACCTGTTGAGGTGACACCTGTCAGACTGAGACCTGTTGAGGTGACACCTGTCAGACTGAGACCTGTTGAGGTGACACCTGGAGGACTGAGACCTGTTGAGGTGACACCTGTCAGACTGAGACCTGTTGAGGTGTCACCTGGAGGGCTGAGACCCACTGAGGTGATATCTGTGGGACTGAGCCCCATTGAGGTAATACCTGTTGGACTGAGACCCAGTGAGGCAACACCTGAAAGACTAAAAACTGTTGAGATGGCACTTGAGAACTGAGACCCATACCTGGAGAACTGGAGTCCATTGAGATGACACCTGGAGAACTGGGGTCCATTGAGATGACACCTGGAGAACTGGGGTCCATTGAGATGACACCTGGAGAACTGGGGTCCATTGAGGTGACACCTGGAGAACTGGGTCCATTGAGGTGACACCTGGAGAACTGGGATGAGCCCCTGAGGTGAATGACACCTGGAGAACTGGGGTCCATTGAGATGACACCTGGAGAACTGGGTCCATTGAGTGACACCTGGAGAACTGGGGTCCATTGAGATGACCCTGGAGAACTGGGGTCCATTGAGATGACACCTGGAGAACTGGGGTCCATTGAGATGACACCTGGAGAACTGGGTCCATTGAGGTGACACCTGGAGAACTGAGGCCCACTGAGATGACACCCGGAAAAGTGATAGCCCCTGAGGTGAATGACACCTGGTGAACTAAGACCTATTCAGGTGACACCTGGAAACCTGAGGCCCACGGAGTTGACACACTGAGACCCGAGACCCTTTGAACTGACTGGGCACTTACCTGGAGAAGCAGTATTCTTTGATCAGGGCCGATGTGTGCTTGGGAAACTCGGAGCCGTTGCCTTGTGCTGAAGTACACCCGCAGAAGGTGAAACTGGCCACAGTCCTGGTTCTAGCTGGAGTGCATGGACATTGAAATTGTCTACTGATATGTGTTCCTGCTTTGAGTGGAGAGCAAGAGCGGAGGTTGTCAGGGAGGGAGTGCATGGCGTGGAAACTGAAGCAAGCATGCACCCACTTGGCTGCTGCCTTGGATTGAAGACTTTACCCAGAGTGAGATGCACACCCATTGGCCAACTCCTGATGTGATCTGTTCCTCGTAAAAGTGATACTTTAAATGGATTTCTCTGGTGGATTTTCTTCACATGTCACAGTGTACAGTGCACTATCTGGGTTTTCTCATCCACAAACAGAACTATAGGAATATCGCTTAAAGTTAAACTGTATTCGTTTACACTCTATCTTTTCTGAGTCGTCAAAGGAGCTGTACCTGTGTCAGCCATCAGGAAGTGGGTTTCAAAAAAAAAATCAGTACTTGTAATGTTGCCTGCCTTTCAGTATGTCTCTTGACTTTCTAGTCAGTGAGTCCAGTGGAAAGAGAAAGTTAGTGCATGGTTAGTGGCAGGCATGGGAAAAAGATAACATCAGCATTTGTTTCAGACTCGGTCAGTATGAATACTGTCTGTGTATAACATCAGTATTGCCTGTTGCATGCTACAGTTTTAAGCTAATTACCTTGTTGACCTTTTCACTATCATTAAGGAATGGAAAAGTGAACATGTCCATGAATAAAAAACAAATGTGGTCATAATAAGATTTATTTTTCCTGTGAGATCTTCTGCTCAAGTCTTTTTATAATGAGGTAAAACTGTACAGTCTACTCAGATTCATCTGCTTTCGAATCCAAGGGCAGGGGTTGCTTTTCCTGACAGCATAGTTGTTGAATTTGTTGCAGCAATAAGATTCACACTGTGAAAGAGCTGATTACACTTTTTGGTGTAAGTGAAATAAACCGTAATGGCATGCCTTGAGGATTTAAACTGTATTTTGTCATTTGCATGGGATATCTTTATTGGGCAGATGTTGCAGACTTGAAGGCAGTAAACTGATGCTGTGTCTGAAGTGGTCACCTAATGCAAAAACAAACAAGAAAATACAGCCTTTTGTGTACATCAGTATATGTATTTAGCTAGATGAATAATTTCAAAATAACTTTAAATGCAGTTAGTGCGGTCCGGGTCCTGTGGGAGCTGTCATTAGGACGATGTCTATGAGCTGTGAAAGTGGGACACCCAGAGGGAAAACGCTGCAGCTGTTTGACATTGAATGGTGTTTCTACCAGACTTTGTTCAGACAGTCTTGGAAGAGAGAGCATTGTGTGATTAATGCCAGTAGCAGAGGTGTGCAGGACTGTGTGTAAGTGGCAGGAGATGATCATACAAAAGAAGGATTGTGGTGCCGTGTGCATTGTCAAGCGGTAATAGGTTATAGGTATTGTGGTATGCATAGCAGTGTGTAGGATGGATATGGATGTGGTAAGAGGACTGTGGGACAGTGTACATTGTCTCTGACAAAGTTCACCTGGCAACGTGTAGGATGGTTCTTGTGGTTGTGGTAAGTGCTGTGAACAGACATAAAATAATTAAAAATCTTATGGCCATGGTAAGGGAGATTGTGATACAGTGACTGTACATTGTCACTTACCTAAGTACACATTGCCGTGTGTAGGATGGCTCTTATGGCTGCAGTAAGAGGGATTGTGGTGCAGTGTGCATTGTCACTAAGTACAGCTTGCAGTGTGTAGGATGGCTCTTATGGCTGCAGTAAGAGTGTTGTGGTACAATATATGTACCTTATGTATAAGTGTAGGGTAATTTTTATGGCTGTGGTAAGAGGGATTGGTAAGAGGGATTATGGTACACATCTTAATGGCTGTGGTAAGAGGGATTATGGTACACATCTTAATGGCTGTGGTAAGAGGGATTATGGTACACATCTTAATGGCTGTGGTAAGAGGGATTATGGTACACATCTTAATGGCTGTGGTAAGAGGGATTATGGTACACATCTTATTGGCTGTGGTAAGAGGGATTATGGTACACATCTTAATGGCTGTGGTAAGAGGGATTATGGTACACATCTTAATGGCTGTGGTAAGAGGGATTATGGTACAAATCTTGATGGCTGTGGTAAGAGGGATTATGGTACAAATCTTGATGGCTGTGGTAACTGAGAGGTCATGAGACATTGTCAGTGATGTAGAACATTTCCCGACAAATCTGGGATGTGCTTGGCAGAGACCTAAAGAGACCACAATTGATTGTTGCTGTCCACACACACACACACACACACACACACACACACACATATGCACACACACACACACACACACACACACACACACACACACACACACACACACACACACACACACACACACACACACACACACACACACATATGCACACACACACACGCATGCAAACACTCATTGTGGAGAACATTGGCAGAAAAAGCTTTATGCTACATGACTTCAGTTGACCAGTGAACATGCACTCCCTGTGGAAAACAGAATGCTTGATTCACACTCAGTGGCTTCAGGTGACTAGTGAACATATTCTCCCTGTGGAGAACAGAGAATGCTTCACACTCAGTGACATCAGGTGACTAGTGCACATACACTCCCTGTGGAGAACAGTGACAGAGAATGCTCCAGGTGACCAATGAACATGCACTCCCTGTGGAGAACAGGGACAGAGAACACTTCACACTCAGTGACTTCAGGTGACCAATGAACGTGCACTCCCTGGTGAAAAATCAATGGAGAATGTTTCACACTGAGTGACTTTAGTTGTAGGTGCTTGCTTTGGAATGAAATTATGGTCTTATGACCCAGATAAACTTCTAACGTGTTGTTCATATTAAGATTGTTTTAATTGATGTGCACATGCTCAAGTTGACATAAAAGTGTGTTTCCTCCTTTTCGTGGTCTGATTCCCCCCCCTTCCCCTTCTTGATTTTGTGTCGTGTAGCTCAGTTCTTCATTTCTGTTTGTGACTGGAAGACATTTTGCCAGCAGAAAAACCTCCAATGTTCATAATGTGTGTGCAGCTGTGCTAACAACTAGCCGGGTGATTTGGGGCACTGACCTCGGACCTCCAGGGGGGGATAGTGAATGCATTGCTACAATTTCAGTTATGATTCTGTCTTCTGGTGTGTAATAGGTATTGTCCACATCAGGTTTAATGGGAATGTGTGCTAGCTTTTATTGTGCTGTTCCTGTCAGAGAACAAAGTGAGCATAAAAAAGAAGTCAGCTTTACCCCTTGCATGCCCCTCCCCCCTCCCCTCCCCTCGCCCTCCCATGGTCTTCGATTATGAAGTTATTATTTTTCTGTTGCTGTCATCAGGGACCTTGTCGCTCCCTACTGCTTTGGTTCTACCTCTATCTGCTACCTCTGCCCCCCCCCCCCCTTCCCCCCTCCTTCCCCCCCACCCCCCACCCCCAACAACTCAGCCAGGCCAGTTGTTGCCCAGTCAGTTTCTATGGTAGCTATAGCTGGCAAGTCGGCCCTAATCAAATCTATCTCTCTTCATTTGTCTGGAGAAAGCAACCACTTGTTCAGATGCTTCCTTGACACCTAATGACTATTTTTCAATCAAACTCAGATTGTAACTGTTGCATGTGGACAGTTAGATTCAACATAGCATCTCTGTCTTTATTGAGAATCTGGGATGTTATCTCATGCTGATTGTGTGGTGCTGTTTCATCGACTTTTTTTTTTTTTTTTTTAAATCGAAGCATGGAGCTGAAGAAGCTGCTTGTGTTGATACTCAGTTTTAGAATTTTGCTGACATTAGTTGTCCAAGGTATGTTTTCTCAGTTATTAATGGCTGCGGCCTCACATTTCATCTTCTCATATCATTTTACCCCAAGTGAAGCAAATGATGAAGAATCCTCTTGATATATATAAACATACATGTGTGTGTGTGTGTGTGTGTGTGTTACAGTGTGCACCAATATTTCAACATCACAAGTAAAAACTGACTGACAGAGGAATAACACTGGTTCAGTTACAGGACATGTTCAGCAATATTTGCCAAAAGGAACGAGGAATTTGTTTGGAGTGGAAGTTGGGGGTACATTTTTCAGGGGCGTATTTTGGTTGCTTTTGTTTTGTTGTTGAAAGAACCTTCAGACTGATGGTCCCATGAAACGTGATGACCATAACAACACACTGCTCAATTGCTATTGATCCCTTTGTAACTGGCTGCAGAGCTGTAGTCTAACAAGAGATACCGAGAGAAAGTGTGTATAGTGTGTGTGTGTGTGTGTGTGTGTGTGTGTGTGTGTGTGTGTGTTTCTCTTGTAGGAGGGCGTGTTTGTGAAGACACACAGTCTTGCTTCTTTTTCTGTTGTACTGATTTACCCTGCATTCAACAACTGCTGAAGGGTTTGAATCTCTCCACAGGAAAGCAGACCATCTCCTACCCCTCCCCCCTGTGTAGTTAGTAGTTTCTATTTAAAGCAGGACTTGTGTCACTGTCAGCTGTCTTCCTCCTCCCTACCTGCTGTGTTGAGCTTAAACTTGGCACTTCCGATTTCAGTGTTTGTGATGAAAATACTGGCGCTTTTCCAACTTCTATTAAGTCTCGGGGTGTTTTAGCACAAAGCATCCGATGTCTGCTTCAAATGGCATCACGTAATGGACAGCAGAGGTGGACATTGAGCGTAAGACACCAGGTTTACAGCAAGTGTAATGTGCAACTTTGAGTGCACAGTTTTCTTTTATGTTCCGTTTTTTGCACCCGTGTTGCATAATCGTACCTATACGCAGCAACGTAAGTGGGTATTGGGGTGCTTTGCTCTTTTTTTTTCTTTTTAATTTTTTTATTTGATGACATTACCAGATTTCTGCTGGGGGGGGGGGGGGGGGGGGGGATCTGTCTCCATGTCTATGATATTCCACACAACGGGAGGAAGTGGAGTCGTTTGGAGGTATGTTTTGTGAGATGCACTTTGCTGACATTTGTGGGCAGGTCAGTGACGATACAAGACGCGGGAAGGGAGGGAATTGTAGCCTGGTTTCCTCTCCTTGCAATACGGCCCCGGAATAGGATTGGTTACCTCCCTTCCTCTGTGGTGCCTCTTTCGTAAACTGCATTGTATGTCTGAAAACAAGGGGGAATTCTGGGATTGAGAGAGAGGTCTGGTGTTGGTGTGAATGCACTGATGAAGGGTACAAACTGCATGAAGTTGAATTGTGATTTTATCAATGACCCGCATATATCAATACCAGATATTGAACTGTGAACGCATTAACAAAAGAAATGTTGATTTTAAAGTGCGACATTATCCATGAATATGTTATGGCTAAATTATGTGTGTACATGTTTTCGCAATTTTGATAACATTGCCATATCGTTTTTTTGTTGTGTTTTGTTTTTACCGTTGCCCCCCCCCCCCCCCCCCCCCCAACCTCCCTTGAATCACTCAGTGCTGCTTTGTACTCCCTTGTAACTGACCTGGCATTCTGATGTACATTATGATTATGCTGTGAAAATTGGAATAGTAACAACAAATGTTGTCCTCCTCCACCTCCCCTTTGTACCTTGCCCAGTGTCCCCGATATGTCGTGGCAGTGTGCAGTTGACTGTGTTGATAATGATATTGTTACACGACTTGAGTGGATAGTTTGACTCTCATCTTAATGTGAGACAACCTGCATTTTGTGTGTTTATCATTTTGACCTAACTAATGTGTAACTGTTGTTGTCCAATTAACTTGATTGTATTAACTAATGAAAAACTGTCTCTGCATTGACTTCCTGTATAGACTGTACTTGATAGCGATTGAACAAGATGGGAGCTGAGCCGTACAGATGTGACCAAAACCTCAATGAAAATACTCCTTGCAATGTCTTGGCCAGGTGTTTGCAATGGTGTTCACGTCTTCTGTCTTTTCTCGACCCTTTCCCGCCTGTGCATTAGTGTGTATTTGTTCTGCCGCTTGTGGCGTTACCATGTATCAGTAGAGATTTGCAGACTGTTGTTGGGTTTGCCTTCCTGTGGTCTGCCAACGCTTCCACGTACAGAGTGTGTGTGATGATGCTTTTCTCTGTCTGTCGTTCCAACCATCCATGGTAAGAACGTTGGAGACGGTGCAAGCAAGATATTCCAGACTTCGCTTCCTGATAGCCTCCATTGTGGTTTTCACTTCGATAGTGGTCGTGGCTTAACAATGCAGTGTGGCAAAAGGGGCGTTGGAAACAGCAAGCGAGTCGTGTTTCCAGAATGGTGTTCGCTTTTTCTCTGTGGCTGTGTTCGTGAGATCTTTCACACTTAAGATAGTGAGTGGTAGCTGTACGATGGCGAAACCAGTTTTTGTTACCTTGGTCGGATTTAAGATCGCACCTGTGACAGAAAAGTGAAACATATTTTGTTGTTGTTTTCTTGACAAGGTCTCATTCGACCATGTTCAAACTTTGTCATATATATATATATGGATCTGATCAAAACAAAATGCTTACTTCCAGCACATATATTTAAGGAGAAATGTGACGTGCTTCCAGCCAGAACAAAGCGATGTGGGGTGGTTGTTTTGTTTTTCACCCCGTATGTACCGTTTGGTGTCATGGTTACCAATGGTGTGTGGTGTTCAGTGACGGGCAGACGTCAGGCTGGCGTGTTCAGTGACGGACAGACGTCAGGCTGACGTGTTCAGTGACGGGCAGACGTCAGGCTGACGTGTTCAGTGACGGACAGACGTCAGGCTGACGTGTTCAGTGACGGGCAGACGTCAGGCTGACGTGTTCAGTGACGGGCAGACGTCAGGCTGACGTGTTCAGTGACGGACAGACGTCAGGCTGACGTGTTCAGTGACGGGCAGACGTCAGGCTGACGTGTTCAGTGACGGACAGACGTCAGGCTGACGTGTTCAGTGACGGACAGACGTCAGGCTGACGTGAACAAGATGTGAGAAATGTCCATGCTTGTTCATAAGGAATGTCGTGTGCGAATGTAACTTCGCTTTCTAGCCCACAGGGGCAAAAAGCTCAATAAAGCCGTGACACCTTGTCAGTCATCCAGGACTCAGGCTTCAGCTTGGAAAGTTCTGTTGTCCTCAGTTTTCCGTCAGACCTGCCCGTTGTGGGTCAAACAAGGCCATGGTGCGAGTCTGGGACAAAACGTGCATGTCGCCAGTAGCTTTGTTACTTTTATACTGTTGTTAATCCTTCATAATCAGCGAGTTAGGGCAAGTACAAATAGTGAGGTTGATAGCACGCTCTTACCTACTTTTATGCCGTTGAGAACAATCCACGGGAACAAAACAAACTAAACAATAGGAACGCAATCTCCGTCTCTGTCTCAGTGTGTGTGTGTGTGTGTGTGTCTCTCTCTCTCTCTCTCTCTCTCTCTCTCTCTCTCTCTCTCTCTCTCTCTCGGTTGTACACGTTCCCTCTGCTTTCCTTTTCCCTGGCATTGTGGATCAGTTGCTTGATGATATTACTACTCCGTCGTGATTGGTTCATAGTCAAAGTATAAGAAGCATAATGTCTCAATTTTCTTATGTATGCTTTTGTACTTCTGTGAATCCCCCTCGTCCTTGTACAGTTTCTCCCCTTTTTTTGATGGTCGTCTTTTCCGCAATGTTTTGGGTTTTGTCTTGTTTTTTTCTTCCTCAACGCAGCTGTGGGCGGTTTGTCCGTTTGTGGGACAGTGGGTGCCGGCGTGCAGGCCCAGGCTGTTCGTCCTCTGTGCAAGGTGTTCGTCCTGTGCCCAGGCTGTTCGTCCACTGTGCAGGGTGTTCGTCCTGTGCCCAGGCTGTTCGTCCTCTGTGAAGGGTGTTCGTCCTGTGCCCAGGCTGTTCGTCCTCTGTGCAGGGTGTTCGTCCTGTGCCCAGGCTGTTCGTCCTATGTGCAGGGTGTTCGTCCTGTGCCCAAGCTGTTCGTCTCTGTGCAGGGTGTTCGTCCTCTGTGCAGGGTGTTCGTCCTATGTGCAGGGTGTTCGTCCTGTGCCCAGGCTGTTCGTCCTGTGTGCAGGGTGTTCGTCCTGTGCCCAGGCTGTTCGTCCTCTGTGCAGGGTGTTCATCCTCTGTGCAGGGTGTTCGTTCTGTGCACAGGCTGTTCGTCCTATGTGCAAGGTGTTCGTCCTGTGCCCAGGCTGTTTGTCCTGTGTGCAGGCTGTTCGTCCTGTGCCCAGGCTGTTCGTCTTGTGTGCAGGGTGTTCGTCCTGTGCCCAGGCTGTTCGTCCTGTGTGCAGGATGTTTGTCCTGTGTTCAGGCTGTTCGTCCTGCGCCCAGGCTGTTCGTCCTGTATGCAGGCTGTTCGTCCTGTGCCCAGGCTGTTCGTCCTCTGCGCAGGGTGTTCGTCCTGTGTGCAGGCGTCCTGTGTGCAGGCTGTTCGTCCTGTGTGCAGACTGTTCGTCCTGTATGAAGGCTGTTCGTCCTGTGTGCAGGCCGTTCGTCCTGTGTGCGCCCCGTTGCGGAATTAGCACAGGTCCTTCAAGTGGGCAACAGCCTAGTTGGAGTGCAGCGGCCGGCATGGTTGTGCTGCAGTAGCTCAGTCATAATCCTTCAGCTCTTTGTACAGGCGTAGCTCTGCGCTCCTTTTCTGCTGTGATAACAACACGTGGGGGTGCTGACGGGCAGAGGGCATCGCTTAAGGGCTGTCCTGGTGACCACACGGGGGGGTATCGGCTCGCTTGGCGATCTCCGTAAGGTCTGTCCTGGTGACCACACGGGGGGGTATCGGCTCGCTTGGCGATCTCCGTAAGGTCTGTCCTGGTGACCACACGGGGGGTATCGGCTCGCTTGGCGATCTCCGTAAGGTCTGTCCTGGTGACCACACGGGGGGTATCGGCTCGCTTGGCGATCTCCGTAAGGTCTGTCCTGGTGACATGTTCAGCCGACTAATAGGTTCAGTTTCTCGAGTTGCCTAGTATAACGATAAGCCAAAACGTTTGCGATTCCAGTTGTGGGAGGGGGTGGGGGGTCGCCTAGCGTTCAAATAACGAATGATGTTCACCAGCGAACAGTGACTTTGAGGTGATGTCCGCCTAATCGATAATGATTTAGTGTTGTCGTGTCCAGCGAACAGTCGATACTTGAAGAGACTTTTAACCTTCCGATGATGTTTACAATATACAATACAATGTAACTTTATTGCCAAGTGTCAATACACTGATTGCACGAGGAATGTTTTGTGGTGCCAAGTACACCATTACATAGTGTTGTTGCCCAGCGAACCATTAATACTTGAGGTAATGTCCTCCCAACATTCAAATAGTGATTGAATGGTGTTGTCCAGCTAACAGTTAATAAGTGAGGTGATGTCCTTCTACATTCAAACAGTGATTGACTGGTGTCCAGCGAACAATTAATACTTGAGGTGATGTCCTACTAACATTCAAACAGTGACTGACTGGTGTTGCCCAGCGAATAGTTAATAATTGAGGTGATGTCGTACTAACATTCAAACAGTGATTGACTGGTGTTGCCAAGCGAACAATTAACACTTGAGGTGATGTCCTACTAACATTCAGATAGTGATTGAATGGTGTTGTCCAGCGAACAATTAATGCTTGAGGTGATATCTTTTGAGACCCGTGTTGCTCTGTAAGCGTGGAGTGCGCACGTCTTGGTGTTGGTGGGCGGGTGGTTCCGGCTTCATAGAGGTCATCAACATCGGTGTCGAGGTGATGACATTGAAAGGGTCAGTGTAGGTGTCGCTTTCCCAGGTGAAGGATGTTGTCGCCCAGTGTACGTGGAGAAGTTGATGACCAGGATGTCGTGCGTCGCGCGGTTGGCAGTAGTAGCTGTCGTTGACGGACGTGATGACGTGTCACTGATTACCCGATTCCGACGTCGGGTGTTGGAAGTTACGCAGTAGCACCTTTATCACAAGCAGTTTATACAGCTGAATAGAGAAATCCCCCCTCTGTTGGAATATTAACCACCAAACACACTTCTTTCCATCAGTATGCGCAGCTGTGTCTGCAGAAACATACCCGCTGTATAACTGTTTGCTTTTGACAATACAGTGGGTCTTTGATCGAAAGTACTGCGACGCAAGTGGACTAAGAAGAGTGATTTGGTTAGGTAGGAGAGACAGAGAACTGGACGTTCTGACCAACAGAATGAACTTGTTACGCTAGGGAAACGGGTGGGCTGTACAGCAGTGAAGCTGCACTTGGTGGGTGCAACCTGACGAATTGAAGTTGCCCGGTCCAGCAGCCGCCGTGGCGTTGCTGAACTGCTATGTCTGTTGACGCTGTTTTTGCCGTTGAACCCCCCCACCTGGTCCCCCCTTATGGCACACCTCCCTTCGTGTCTTAACTGGAGGGGCATTTCTTGGAACTGTGTTTGAATTGACCTCATTCATTTTGTCCTCTCTTGTTGTCAAAGTTACACGTGGTGATCATGATATTATTATTATTGTTGTTATTATTATTATTATTATTGCTGTTATTACTATTATTATTGTTATTATTACTATTATTATTATTATTATTGCTGTTATTGGCATTGCATATTTTGACTTGACATAAAATCAATAATATAGGCATCGCCAAACAACGTTCCCCCCTTCTGAAAATAAAGATATTAAAGCAACAGTCTGTGTGTGAGTCTTATGTCAGCTGGGTTGGAGGTTTATGTCCTCTCTGTCGGTGTCCGTGTGTGTGGGTGTGCGTGCGCGCGCGTGGGTGTCCGTGTGTGTGTGTGTGTGCGCGCACGCGCGCGTGTGTGTGTGTGTATGTGCGTGCGTGCGCGCGTGTGTGAGTGTGTGTGTGTGTCCGTGTGTGTGCACAAAAAGCCAGAGCAACGCCATTTTGAACACGGTATTTGCATAAATAGTTTCCGACAGAGGAACACCACAAAGTCACAAAAGAAAGGTTTCACAATGTACACATCTCGCCAGGGACTACCGGCAAGTAAGGCAGGGTAGGAAAAGAGCGGGCCAATGCTGTCATAGTGATGTGCAAACTATCCTTCCAACTGTTGCCTTGCGAAAGAAAAAAAAGCCCAAGGTCAAGGATAGTGGGGCCCTGCACTTAGAGACTGGCAACTGGCTTCCGTTTGTAGTGATAAACACGATGATAATAATACACTTCCTGTCAGGAAGAATAAATACGTTCCATAGCAAAACTAACGTCATATTAAATGGTGATGGTAATGACCTGAAACAGAACGAGGCCCAGAGCGCATGTACAGAATCAACACACAATTAAGGGAGTTAATTAGCGCTCGAAAACCTCATACTAACACAGCAACAAAGACCTGAGTCGCGTTGGGTAATTCACTTGGCATGCGATTCAAAATCACTTCTAGGAATATTAAATGACGAAATGTATCCCAAAATGAACATTTTGTATTTAAAAATTGTTCTATTTTACGCTTAGATTATTATTATTATTATTTTTTTTTTTTTTTTTTTTTTTTTAACGATAGATAATGAAAGCGCGCCTACAAAGGGGGATAACTTTAATATACTCGTATGTTTAAGAGAGAGAGAGGATACGGACACAGTAATTCCCGTCAACTAGTACGTTCACTGCTGACTGTCCATAGCAACACACGTTGATACTTAGCTCTAGTACACTTATGAAAACGCGGAAAACATGAAAGGAAACATCCAGGCAGTGGCGTAACTGTTGTAGTTGTATCCCTTGTTGTAAGCTGAAATCAGAAAGAGAGTTGGTAAGTTTGTATTCCACGATTCACGTAAGACTCACATTAAACATAAAATTAGCGCACACATGCATCTCTCTCTCTCTCTCTCTCTCCCTCTCTCTCTCTCTCTCTCTCTCTCCTCTCTCTACCACACACACACACAACCACACACACACACACACACACACACACACACACACACACACACACACACACACACACACACCAAAGCACACGCACGCACGCATGCAAGCACACATACATCAACGGAGTCTTGCACACACACACACACACACACACACACACACACACACACACACACACACACACACACACACACACTGTGACACACACACACCACCACCACCACCACCATCACCACCACCACCACACACCACCACACACCACAACACACACACACACACACACACACACACACACACACACACACACACACAGTCACACGAAACGCCTGAAACACCAAGCTCTGTCAGTGAGTGCCAGAGAGTTATACTGATGTCCAACTCACCCCAGACGCAGCGTGGAGTGTGGCGACACTTGCTGTCCGTCAGCGGGCACGTGGTGTACGTGCACGTGTAGCTGTAGGGACAGCCCTGCAACACGCACCGTCGGCTCTTTACACTTCTTTCCGGACAGGTTCCGGCGGGCAATGCTGGCATCGCCCCGGGCACCCACATCCCAGAGGTGGGGGAGGGGGACTATACCCTATACCCAGAGGGACTACGCTGCATTGTCAACACCAAACCATTTCCGCTTTCTGCATGGCGAACGCCATTTTTCTGTCTCATTAACTGTGGGGTGCAAAGTCACGGGGCAACGTCCAGAAGCACAAGCTTTGATCAGAAAGGAGAGCTCAGGCGGGGAATCGAACCACGTCATCCGTATGCCAGCCAGGCTAGTGAAGCCGCTAGGCCAAACCGGCCCAGGTAGAAATTGGGACAAGGAAGAAATTCCTGGCAGTAGGCGAAGTATGCATGTTGTTGTATTTGTGTGACGTTTTTCGAGCGCTAGTTAACTCCCTTGTGTGTTAATTCTGCACGAGCGCTAGTTAACTCCCTTGTGTGTTAATTCGCCGAGCGCTAGTTAACTCCCTTGTGTGTTAATTCTGCACGAACGCTTGGGCCTCGTTCTGATTCCGACGTGACAATTTTACTCTGAGGTAAGTTTAAATGGGTCTTTTTGTGTTTGTACGTTGAAATGTGTTTGATCTGCACTGTTTATCCAGTTTTGAGATCAAAGGACTAGGGTTTCTCCCTTTAATTTAAAAAAGCCCGTGCACACCTGTTCTGCCGAGTTTGCTTTTAAAAGGGGGGAATTTCCAATGGGGGGCATCTTTTTTTTTCGTGGCCCCGGTTTTTTGGGCCCAGCGGTAACCCCGGTTCCCAATCCGCTTCCCGGGTCTCCTTTCTCTTCAAAAGGTTTTGGGGCTTGGACACTGTTTGTGACTTTTTCCCTCACAATTTTAAAGAAACATTAAACTGGGCTCTCCTCGCTGCCCAAACTTAATTTTGGGGGTGACAGTGGGAGCGGGGAAAATTTTTGGGTTTAAATTTTTTTTTTTAACTCCCCTTTTTTCCCCCCCTTCCCCAACCCCCTTCCCCCCCCTTAACCCCCCAAAAAATAAGCCTTATTTGGTTTTTTGTGGAACCCTTAAGCATCATGTTTTTTTACTTTTTTAAATTTTTGGGAAAATGTACCTTTTTGGGGGAGTTTTTTGTTTTCCTTTTTTTTTACTCTCCATGCCCGGTGAGAGTTTCCGTAGGGGAACCCCGAAACTTTGTTGTGTTTGGGGTTACTTTTTTCCGAGTGCTAAAATAAGTCCCTTGTGTGCTGACAAAACCCCACAATCTTTGTTGTGTTTTTTGTGAAAGTCTTCCGGTGGGGTAAAAAGAAGTCCCTTGGGGGTTTCTGACAAACCCCACAATCATTGTGTGTTTTGTGTGACGGGGCCCCCCCCTTCCCAGTGCTAATAAGTCCCTTGTGTGTGACAAAAAACCCCCCAATCAGTTTTTTGGTTTTTTGTGACGTCTTTTCCCCGTGCTTTAACCCAAGTCCCTGGGGTGCTAAAAACCCCCCAATCAATTTTTTGTTGGGGGGACGTCCCTTTCCCGAGTGGGAACTAAGGGCCCTTTTGTGCCCCGACCCCAAAACCCCCCAAACCCTTTTTTGTGGTGGTTTAAAGTTTTTCCCCAGTGGGGTAACTAAATCCCTTGGGGGTTCGACAAAAAACCCCCAATTTTTTTTGTTTTTTTGTGTTACGTCCCCTTCCCAGGCTAAACTAATCCCGGGCGACAAAACCCCCCAATTTTTTGTGTTTTTTGTTTACGGGTTTTCCCATGCTAACTAAATCCCTTGTGTGGGTGACAAAACCCCCACAAAATTTTTTTGTGTTTGGGGTGAAGTCCCTTCCGAGGCCCCAACTAAATTTTCCCCTTTTTTGCTGACAAAACCCCCCAATCATTTTTTGTGTTTTTTGTGACGTCCCCTTTCCCATTTCTAAAATAAGTCCCTTGTGTGCCTTTACAAAACCCCCAATCCCTTGGGTTTTGTTTGTGTGACGTGTTCCGAGTGCTCACTAAGTCCCCCTTTTGGGTGACCAAAACCCCCCAATCTTTGGGGGTTTTTGTTTGTTTTGCCCTCTTCCGGGGGGTCCCAAACTAAGGCCCCGTGTCCTGACAAAAACCCCACAAACGTTTTTGGGACCTTTTTCCGAAAAGGAATAAAGGTGTCGTAAAAACCCCCTCTTTTTTGGGTTTTGTGTGACTGTCCGGAAAGGGAACTAATCCCCTTTGTTGGCTTCAAAACCCCACCCAAATCATTGGTGTTGGTTTTAGTTGTTGAGTTTTGGATTGTTCCCCCTTTTTTTTGTTCCCCCCTATTTTTGTAGTTTGGTTTAGGAAAGGAAGAATCCCTTGTTCCTGAAAACCCCCCCCCCAAAGAACATTGGATTTTTTTGGGAGGCCAATGCCCCCTAAGGGCCCTTGTGTTTCTGACAAAACCCCCACAAACTTTTTTTGTGTTTTGTGTGAAAGTCTTCCCCAGGGGGCCCAAAATAAGTCCCCCTTTTTTGCTGACAAAAACCCCAAATCATTGTTGTGTTTTTTGGGGACGTCCTTTTCCCAGTTTCTAACTAAGTCCCCCTTGGGGGTGGTTTACAAAACCCCCCAATCATTGTTGTGTTTTTTGTGACGTGTTCCGAGTGCTAACTAAGTCCCTTGTGTGCTGAAAAAAACCCCACAATCATTGGGTTTTGTTTTTTGTGAAAGGCCCCTTCCCGAGTGCTAAAATAAGTCCCTGGTGTGCTGACAAAACCCCACAATCATTTTTTTGGGGTTTTGGGGGTGAAAGTGTTTCCGAGTTTCTAAATAAGTCCCCCTTTTGTGCTGACAAAACCCCCCAATCTTGTTTTTGTTTGTGTGCCCTCTTTTCCCAGTGCTAACTAAGTCCCTGGTGTGGGTGACCCAAAACCCCCCAATCATTGTTTTTGGTTTTGTGTGAAAAGTCTTCCCGAGTGCTAACTAAGTCCCTTGTGTGCTGACAAAAACCCCCCAAATTTTTTGTTGTGGTTTTTGTGTGACGGGCTTCCGAGTGGGTAAATAAGTCCCTTGTGTGGCCCGACAAAACCCCACAATCATTGGGTTTTGTTTGTGTGACGTGTTTTCCCAGTGCTAACTAAGGGCCCTTGTGTGCTGACAAAAACCCCCCAATCATTGTTTTTGTTTTGTGGGGGCCCCTTTCCCAGGTCTAACCCAAGTCCCTTGTGTGCTTTACAAAAAAACCCCCCAACATTTTTTGTGGTTTTTGTGGGCGTCTTCCGAGTTCTAACAAGGGCCCCGGGTCTGAAAAACCCCACCAAACATTTTTTTGTGTTTTTTTGGGGCGTTCTTCCGAGTGCTAACTAAGTCCCTTTTTGTGCTGACAAAACCCCACAATCATTTTTTGTGTTTGTGGGAAGTCTTCCGAGGCTTTAAATAAGTCCCCCCTTTTGTGCTGACCCCAAAAACCCCAAAAATCTTTGGGGTTGGGGGTTTTTTTTTGGGGACGTTTTTTCCGAGTGCTAACTAAGTCCCTTGTGTGCTGACAAAACCCCCCAATCATTAAGTTTTTGGGTTTTTGTGGGTCCCCTTTCCCAGTTCTAACTAAGTCCCTTTTTGGCTGACAAAACCCCAAAAATATTGTTTTGTGGTTTTTTGTGAAAAGTCTTCCGAGTGCTAACTAAGGGCCCTTGTGGGGCGACAAAAACCCCCAATCATTGTTGTGGTTTTTTGTTTACTTTTTCCGGGGTGCTCACTAAGTTTCCCCCTTTTGTGCTGAAAAAAACCCCAAATTTTGTTGTGTTTTTTGTGGGCTCCCTTTTCCCAGGTCTAACTAAAATCCCCTTTTGTGCTGACAAAACCCCACAATCTTTGTTGTGTTTTTTGTGACGTTTCCGAAATGCTAACTAAAATTTCCCCTTTTGGGGTGACAAAAAACCCAACAATTTAGTTTTTTTTGTGTGACCCCTGTTTCCCCGGTGCTAAATAAATCCCTTTTGTGCTGACCCAAAACCCCACAATCATTTTTTGTGTTTGTGTGAAAATCTTCCCCATGGTCTTTTGGGTGCGACAAAAACCCCAAAACATTGTTGTGTTTTTTGGACGTCTTCCGAGTTTCTAACTTTAAATCCCCTTTTGGGGCTGACAAAAAACCCCCAATCATTGTTGTGGGTTTTTGGGGGGTGTTCCCAAATGCCCCCCTAAGCCCCTTGGGGTGTGACAAAACCCCCCCAATTTTTGTTTTTTTGTTTTGACGTCTTCCGAGGGCTAAATAAGTCCCTTGTGTTTCTGAAAAACCCCAAAAATCATTTTTTTGTTTTTTTTGTGGACGTCTTTCCCAGTGCCAACAAGTCCCTGGTTTTGGGTGACAAAAAAACCCCCCAATCATTGTTTTTGTTTGGTTTAAAGGTTCCTTCCGAGGTCTAAATAAGTCCCCCTTTTGTGCTGCCAAAAGAAAAACCCCCAATCAATTTGGTTTTTGTTTTGTGGGCGTCTTCCCCAGTTTTAACTAAGTCCCGGGTGTGCTGACAAAACCCCCCCCCTTTTTGTTGGTTTTGGGGGTGACGTGTTCCGAGTGCTAACTAAGTCCCTTTTTTGTGCTACAAAAACCCCCAATCCTTTGTTTTGGGTTTTTTTGACGTCTTCCCAGTGCTAACTAATTTTTTTTTGTTTTTGGACAAAAACCCCCCCAATCATTTTGGGGTTTTTTGGTGACGTCTTCCGAGTGCTAACTAAGTCCCCCTTTTGTGCGGGGCAAACCCCACAATCTTTGGGTTTGTTTTGTGTGACGTCCTTTTCCCAGTGCTAACTAAAGTCCCCTTGTGGGGGCTGGGCAAAACCCCACAATCATTTTTGTTTTTTTGGGGAAAGTGTTTTTCCCAGGTTAACCCAAGTTTTCCCCTTTTGGCTGACAAAACCCCCCCAATCATTGTTGTGTTTGTGTGACGTCTTCCGAGTGCTAACTAAGTCCCTTGTGTGCTGACAAAACCCCACAATCATTGTTGTGTTTGTGTGACGTCTTCCGAGTGCTAACTAAGTCCCTTGTGTGCTGACAAAACCCCACAATCATTGTTGTGTTTGTGTGACGTCTTCCGAGTGCTAACTAAGTCCCTTGTGTGCTGACAAAACCCCACAATCATTGTTGTGTTTGTGTGACGTCTTCCGAGTGCTAACTAAGTCCCTTGTGGGTGACAAAACCCCCCAATCATTGGGGGTTTTTTTTGTTGGGGACGTCCTTTTCCCAGTGGAACTAAATCCCCGGGGTGCCCGACAAAAAAACCCCACAATTTATTGTTGTGTTTGTGTGAAAAGTCTTCCGAGTGCTTAACTAAGTCCCCCTTTTGTGCTGACAAAACCCCCCAAACTTTTTGGGTTTGGGGGTGAAGGTCTTGGGGTGCTAAATAAGTCCCTTGTGTGGGTGACAAAACCCCAAAAAATCTTTGTTGTGTTTTTTGTGGGCGTTTTTTCCCAGTGCTAACTAAGTCCCTTTTTGTGCTGACAAAACCCCCCAAAACATTGTTTTTTTTGTTTGTGGGGGACTTTTTTCCGAGTGCTAAATAAATTTCCCCGGTGTGCTGAAAAAAAACCCCACAATCTTGTTTGTTTTGTGACTCTTTTCCCAGTGCTAACTAAGTCCCCCCGGGGGCTGAAAAACCCCACAATCATTTTTTGTGTTTTTTGTGAGGGCCCTTTTCCCAGGGGCTAACTAAAATTTCCCCGGTTTTGCTGACAAAACCCCACCAAACTTTTTGTTTTTTTTTTTGGGGTAACGTCCCCCTTTCCGAGTGCTAAATAAGTCCCCCGGTGTGCTTTACAAAACCCCACAATCATTGTTGTGTTTGTGTGGAAAGTCTTCCGAGTGCTAACCCAAGTCCCTTGGGGTGCTGACAAAACCCCACAATCATTGTTGTGTTTTTTTGTGACTTTTTTCCGAGTGCTAACTAAGTCCCTGGTGTGCTGACAAAACCCCACAATCTTTTTTTTGGGGGTTTTTTGTGGGCGGTTTTTCCGAGTGCTAACTAAGTCCCCCCTTGGGGTGCTGAAAAAAACCCCACCAAACTTTGTTGTGTTTTTTTTTGTGACGTCTTGGTGCTAAATAATCCCCCCGGTGGCTGACAAAAACCCCCCAATCCCTTTTTGTGTTTGGTGACGTCTTCCGAGTGCTAAATAATCCCCCGGTGTGCTGACAAAACCCCACAATCATTGTTTTTGTTTGTGTGACGTCCCCTTTCCCCGGGGCTAACTAAGTCCCTTGTGGCTACAAAAACCCCCCAAACATTGTTGTGTTTGTGTGAAAGTTTTCCGGTGCTCACTAAGTCCCTTGTGGGGCTGACAAAACCCCACAATCTTTGTTGTGTTTGTGTGGGCGTCTTTCCCAGGTTTAACTAAGTCCCTTGTGTGCTGACAAAACCCCACAATCTTTTTTTGTGTTTTTTTTGTGGGTGTTCCGAGTGCTAACTAAGTCCCTTGTGTGCTGACAAAACCCCACAATCATTGTTGTGTTTGTGTGACGGTTTTTTCCCAGTGCTAACTAAGTCCCTTGTGTGGGTGACAAAAACCCCACAAACTTGTTTGGTTTTTTGTGAAAGTCCCCTTTCCGAGTGCCTTTAAATAAGTCCCCCCTTTTGTGCTGACAAAACCCCACAAAACATTTTTTGTGTTTTTTTTGTTACCCTCCCTTTCCCAGTGCTAACTAAAATCCCTTGTGTGCCCGGACAAAACCCCCCCAATTTATTGTTGTGTTTGGGGTGACGTTTTTCCGAGTGCTAAATAAGTCCCTTGTGTGCTGACAAAACCCCACAATCTTTTTTTGTGTTTGTGTGACGTCTTCCGAGGGCTAACTAAATCCCTTGTGTGCTGACAAAAACCCCCAAAAATCCCTTTTTTTTGGGGTTTTTTGTGACGTTTTTCCGAGTGCTAACTAAGTCCCTTGGGGTGCTGACAAAACCCCACAAACATTGTTGTTTTTTGTGTGACGTTTCCCAGTGCTTTAAATAAGTCCCCCTTTTTGCTGAAAAAAAACCCCCAACATTCTTTTGTTTTTGTGTTTGTGTGACCTTTTTCCGAGTGGGGTCCCAAGTCCCTTGGTGTGCCCGACAAAACCCCCAATCATTGGGTTTTGTTTGTGTGACGTGTTCCCCAGTGCTTTAAATAAGTCCCTTGTGGGGCTTTACAAAAAACCCCCCCAAACCCTTGTTGTTTTTGTGTGGCCCCTTTCCGAGTGCTAACTAAATCCCCCCGGTTGGGGCTTTACAAAACCCCACAATTTATTTTTTGTGTTTGTGTGACGTCTTCCCCAAATGCTTTAAATAAGTCCCTTTTGGGGTGACAAAAACCCCCCCAAACTTTTTTTTGTGTTTTTTTTGTGCGTCCCCCTTCCCCAGTGCTAACTAAAAATCCCTTGTGTGCCCGACAAAAACCCCCCAAACATTGTTTTTGTTTTTTGTGAAAGTGTTCCGAGTTTCTAACTAAGTCCCTTTTTTGGGGTGCTGACAAAACCCCAAAAATCATTTTGTGTTTGTTTTGACGTTTCCGAGTGCTAACTAAGTCCCTTGTGTGCTGACAAAACCCCCCCAAACAAATTGGGTTTTTGTTTTTTGTGACGTCTTCCGAGTGCTAACTAAGTCCCTTGTGTGCTTTTACAAAACCCCCCAAACATTGGGTTTTGTTTGTGTGACGTCTTCCGAGGGGCTAACTAAGTCCCCCTTTTGTGCTGAAAAAAAACCCCACAATCATTTTTGTGTTTTTTGTTTACGTCTTTTCCCAGTGCTAACTAAGTCCCTTTTTGTGCTGACCAAAAACCCCAATCATTGTTTTTTGTTTTTTGGGGACGTCTTTTCCCAGTGCTAAATAAGTCCCTGGTGTGCTGACAAAAACCCCCCAAAAATTTTTTGTGTTTGTGTGACGTCCCCCCCCAGTGCTAACCCCAAGTCCCTTGTGTTTCTGAAAAAATTTTTTTGTTGTGTTTTTGAGTTTTTTTCCGAGTGCTAACTAAGTCCCCTTTTGTGCTGACAAAACCCCACAATCTTTGTTGTGTTTTGTGACGTCTTTTTCCGGAGTGCTAACTAAGTCCCCCTTTTTTGCTGGGCAAAACCCCACAATCATTGGGTTTTGTTTGTTTTGACGTCCCTTTCCCAGTTTCTAACTAAGTCCCCGGTGTGCTGAAAAAAAAACCCCACAATCAAATTTTTGGTTTGTGTGACGTCTTCCGGTTGCTAAAAATAAATCCCTTTGGGGTGCTGACAAAACCCCACAATTTATTGTTTTTTTTGGGGGGGTTTGGGGTGACCCTCCCTTTCCCAGTGCTAACTAAGTTTCCCCGGTGTGCTGACAAAACCCCCAAAAATCATTGTTGTGTTTTTTTGTGACTTTTTTTTCCGAGTGCTAACTAAGTTTCCCCGGTTTTGCTGCCCAAAACCCCACAATCCAAATTTTTTTGGGGTTTTTTGGACGTCTTCCGAGGGGCTAACCCAATCCCCCCGGTGTGGGTGACAAAACCCCCAAACATTTTTTGTGTTTTTGTGACGTCTTCCGAGTGCTAACCTTTAAATCCCTGGTGTTTCTGGAAAAAAACCCCCCAATCTTTGTTGTGTTTTGGGGTGACGTCTTCCGAGGGGGCTAAATAAGTCCCTTGTGTGCTGAACCCAAAAACCCCCCAATCTTTGTTGTGGGGTTTTTTGGACGCCCTTTCCCATTTCTAACTAAGTCCCCGGTGTGGCCCGCAAAACCCCACAATCATTGTTTTTGTTTTTTGTTACGTCTTCCGGTGCTAATAAAATCCCCCGGTTTTGCTGACAAAACCCCACAAACATTGTTGGGTTTGTGTTAAAGTCTTTTCCCAGTGCTAACTAAGTCCCCCGGTGTGCTTTACCAAAAACCCCCCAATCATTGTTGGGTTTGTGTGGACGTCTTCCGATTGGGTAACTAAGTCCCTGGGTGCTGACAAAAAAACCCCAAAATTTTTTGTTGTTTGTGTGACGGGCTTCCGAGTGCCTTTAAATAAGTCCCTGGTGTGTTGACAAAAACCCCCCCAATCATTGCTTTTTGCGCTTTTTGGGGTCAACGGAGGTTGAGGGAGGGAAACACCCCTTAAACGTTGCTAAAATGCGCTGGATTTTCGAACCGAGGATGAGTGCCATTAAGCTAGTTTTTTTTAAACCCCTAGTTTTTTAGAAAATCTGGGAAAAACCTTCCCCCCAAAACATCAAGCACTCTGCTACTCTTCCCCCTTCCTTCAAAAGCACAACTCGGAAAATTTTTTTTCCTTCCCCAGAATATTTCAAATTTAAGGGGCCGGCCCTTTGTCCCCCTTCACTCCTATCAGTCTTTTCAGTGTTGGGGTGTGTGTTTTGTGTGTGGTTTTGTGTGTGTGTGTGTGGGGTGTGTGTGTGTGTGTGGGTGTGTGGTGTGTGTTGTGTATCTAGGGATAGTGTTTAAAAACCCTTGTCGATATCTTTCTTTTTTTGATGACATTTTCCATCTCGATGTACATTACGTGTGTATGCTTGTTCAGCGCTTTGAGCCGCAGGGTAGGGGCTTTACAAATTTCCATTATTATTATTAGAAATGGAACAGCCCGTGGTCATGACTAGTATTCTGGTCCGAATCTTGTCCCGGGGTGGCCCTGTGCAGTTGACGGGACGTTAAAATCCAATTACTATCTCACTGTCTGCTACGAATCCGGGGTAAGTACCAAAGAAATGATTAGAGGGTTTTGTGGTAGACTGGTGTTGCAATTTCCTATATTAGTGGTAAGCCGGTTTGGAATAGCGGTAAGGCGTTAGGCTGGTAAGCAGAAGTACCTCGGTTCAAATCCGCTTCGGCTCTCCTTTCTCATCAAAAGTTGTGGTCTGTGGACGCTGTTTCGTGACTTTGTCCCTCAAACTTATGAAACATTAAAATGCCTCTCATCGCTGCCCATCTTAATGCAGGAATCATTCTGGTGGTGACAGTGTAGCGATAGGTATATAGTCTCCCTTTACCCCCACCTCCATACCCCTTCCCCTGCCCCCCGTCCCTAATAAGCCTTACTCTTTCTGTGGACGTTCAATACCATGTTTACTTACTACTTGCTATATCAGTGTCTGAAATTATGGCTTTTATTTGACCTCCGTGTTGTGACCACGTTTTTGGGTCGCACTTGGTCTTTGGAATGCCATTAGGTCTGGGGAAGCAAAGGTGTTCCATTTCAGATTAACTCTGCACAACATTCAGACGCACATTTCCCACTGGATCTTTCAGAACTTGCATTTTGTATTGTGCCCGCGGCCACAGTCATTAACAAACAGATAGGCGGCTCATTCGGAACAGATTCGGGCATAAAATGCACAAACCATAATTATGTACTACAGCCGTGAAATATCATAAAGGATAAATCTGCTTCGAGGGTGAATCGCTCTTCAATGTTTCAATGTTGCTTGACGTCCACGGAGCCCATAAGGACTATTAGGGACGGGGAGCCCAGGACGGCCACCTCCACTTTCTCACAGCTCCTGAGCTCAGAAACGCTTTTCAAACAGCCAGCGCGACACAAAAGTGAACAAAAGTGGGGTCAGACGAGGCAGTAGTTTCGGACTTTGATGGGGACACGCCAGACTTACCGAGCCGCACACAGGGGCCGGCAGGGAGTTGACGCAGATGGCACATCCGGAGACGATGCAGCACTTCCGGCCCTGGCATTGGTTGTCGTTCTGACACATCGATCGACAGCCCGCCACGCTGCCGGAGTACCGCGGACACACACCTGCACGCCACGCACACCAACGTACGTCAGCTACGACAGCAGGTAGGCATACTGACACGAGAACCCATCACGCTACCAGAATAGCGTGAACACACCTGCACGCCACGCACACCAACGTACGTCAGCTACGACAGCAGGTAGGCATACTGACACGAGAACCCATCACGCTACCAGAATAGCGTGAACACGCCTGTACAACACGCACACCAACGTACGTCAGCTACGACAGCAGGTAGGCATACTGACACGAGAACCCATCACGCTACCAGAATAGCGTGAACACGCCTGTACAACACGCACACCAACGTACGTCAGCTACGACAGCAGGTAGGCATACTGACACGAGAACCCATCACGCTACCAGAATAGCGTGAACACGCCTGTACAACACGCACACCAAAGCACGTCAGCTAAGTGACAACCCATCACGCTGCCAGGACAGCGTGGACACGCATGCAAAACACGCACACCAAAGTACGTCAGTTACGACAGCGGGTAGGCCTAGTGGCACGAGAAGTGACAACCCGCCATGCTGCCAGAGCAGCATAAACAGATGCCTGTACAAACGGACCCCCCCCCCCTCCCCACACACACACACACTCCCCCACACACCCACACACTCACACATCCCATGTAGCTTGGTGATATGCCTACATACCCAAACACGCCAACGACAAACCGTACTAACACGTGGAGTGACAGCGTCAAATTGCCAGACACGGCGGACACGCGCCGGTACAGAGACCACGCCGTGTCCACAGTCGTCAGGCTCGCCAGACAACGCCGACAAACGAATGGACTGTCAGGCGGGCGAAGTGCCGGAGCGGTGTACACGTCTGCCTGAACCGTTAGTGTGGTGTACACTGCCTGCCCTGCTCCTTCAGTTACAAATCATTTTACTGGGTTTTTTTTTTTTATCCACGCGAGCGTTGGTCCGTCCGTGCCAAACTTGCCGGAGAGGCAATACTTACTCTGTACCTCTCTGTCCCAACTGTAATGCCGTCATACTGACTCTGTACCTCTCTGTCCCAACTGTAATGCCGTCATTCTGACTCTGTACCTCTCTGTCCCAACTGTAATGCCGTCATGACTCTGTATCTCTGTAACTGTAATGCCGTCATACTGATCTGTACCTCTCTGTCCCAACTGTAAGCCGTCATACTGACTCTGTACCTCTCTGTCCCAACTGTAATGCCGTCATACTGACTCTGTACCTCTCTGTCCCAACTGTAATGCCGTCATACTGACTCTGTACCTCTCTGTCCCAACTGTAATGCCGTCATACTGACTCTGTACCTCTCTGTCCCAACTGTAATGCCGTCATACTGACTCTGTACCTCTCTGTCCCAACTGTAACGCCGTCATACTGACTCTGTACCTCTCTGTCCCAACTGTAATGCCGTCATACTGACTCTGTACCTCTCTGTCCCAACTGTAATGCCGTCATTTCTGACTCTGTACCTCTCTGTCCCAACTGTAATGCCGTCATACTGACTCTGTACCTCTCTGTCCCAACTGTAATGCCGTCATACTGACTCTGTACCTCTCTGTCCCAACTGTAATGCCGTCATACTGACTCTGTACCTCTCTGTCCCAACTGTAATGCCGCCTCTGATCGGCCACGCAACCCCTCCCTTCAAAACTGCCAAACAGCAACATGCAATGAACCCCCCAAATGTGTATACATGTACTTACGCTGACTTCCCAGTGTGTTTATGTTGTATCCAGGAGCCCCGACTGAGCAGCTCGGGGCTGTTGCTGATTTGGTTCTGGGATTGCTGATTCTGGTTCGAGGATATCTGGCTTGGGTTCGGCGGAAGCTGGTTTTGATAACGTTGAATCATGTTCTGATAGTCACGCAGACTCCTGTATGTGTTAATGTTGTATCCAGAGGTCCCGAACTGAGCAGTTAGAGGCTGTTGCTGATTCTGACTGGCGAGTTGCTGATTTGGGTTCTGGTTTTTCAGAGATCTCTGGTTTGGGCTCCGGGGAATCTGGTTTTGGTAGCGTTGAATCATGTTCTGGTACTGTTGAATCATGTTCTTATACTGTTGATTCTGGTTGGAGTTCGGCTGATTCTGGTTGGAGTTCAGCTGATTCTGGTTGACGTTTAGCTGATTCGGGTTAGATTTCAGCTGATTCTGGTTGAAGTTCAGCTGATTCTGGTTGGAGTTTTGCTGATTCCGGTACTGGTAGCGATTGTACCCGATGGCATACATGCAGCGGAAGCAGGACCCGTCATAGCAGCATTTCAGTGCCCCGGGGCAGTGGGCGTCGTGACCGCACAGGTTGTTGCAGAAAAGGTTGAAGTAGTTGTTTGGCGCCGGGCAGTTGCCCGCCTCTGCAACAGAGACGTTCACCAGGCATTGCGAAGGAGCAGTCCCTGGGGTGTCAGTCCAGGACACAGACAGATACCATCTAGTCAGCTCGAACTCACGCAGCTCGGCCCAACCTTTTCCTCGTACATACGGACAAACGCACGCACGCACGAACACACACACACACACACACCCCACACTCACACTCACACACACACACACACACACACACACCACACACACACACACACACACACACACACACACCACACACACACACACACACACACACACACACACACACACACCACACACACACACACACACACACACACACACACACACACACACACACACACACACGCAGCCTCCCCAGGATAAATCTAACCCTGAGCGTACAGCGTGTTGAGTTGCCGAAAGCGCTCTTTAACGTCCCTACTCACTGACAGTATGCCTACAGACGTACTACTCACTGACAGTATGCCTACAGACGTACTACTCACTGACAGTATGTCTACAGACGTACTACTCTAACATTATGCATGCAGACGGAGTACTCACTGACAGTGTGCCTACAGACGTACTACTCACTGACAGCGTGCCTATATACAGACGTACTACTCACTGACAGCGTGCCAAAACAGACGTACTACTCACTGACAGCGTGCCTATATACAGACGTACTACTCACTGATAGTGTGCCTACAGACGTACTACTCCTGACAGCGTGCCTATATACAGACGTACTACTCACTGATAGCGTGCCTATATACAGACGTACTACTCACTGACAGCGTGCCTATATACAGACGTACTACTCACTGACAGTGCCTACAGACGTACTACTCACTGACAGCGTGCCTATATACAGACGTACTACTCACTGACAGTGTGCCTTACAGACGTACTACTCACTGACAGCGTGCCTAACAGACGTACTACACACTGATAGCGTGCCTATATACAGACGTACTACTCACTGATAGCGTGCCTATATACAGACGTACTACTCACTGACAGCGTGCCTATATACAGACGTACTACTCACTGACAGCGTGCCTATATACAGACGTACTACTCACTGATAGCGTGCCTATATAAAGACGTACTACTCACTGACAGCGTTCCTATATACAGACGTACTACTCACTGACAGCGTGCCTATATACAGACGTACTACTCACTGATAGCGTGCCTACAGACGTAGGTCCCGCAGGCGGTGGGGCAGCACTTGGCGGTGCCGACGCAGTGGTAGTCGCTGGCGCACTGATTGTAGCAGCCCAGACCGTCATTGGCACGGCGCACCGGACACTGGCCGGACTTGAACCGGATAACGTTGGTCTGCGGGGCCCTGCCGGCAGTGCCTGTGGTCAAACATCACTGTCGTCAGCAACGTGGTCCTCCCGTCTTCGCTGTCGTCATTGTCGTCGTTATGTGTGACCACACAGCGTCTGTGTGTGACTGTGCATAACGTTTTACCACAGAAACCCAATAGTATGACGAGGAATCAGCGTTGTAGAAGAGTAGGCTATTTTGTTGTTACTGTTGTCATAGCTGGAATTCATCGATTAATTATCATCGGGGAGCGATGCGACTCAGTCGGTGGAGCATCCAATCGAAAAGCCTAGCGCAACGCAGACTCAAGTTCCACTCCCTGTGTGGCAAGAGGCGTTTCTCCCACAGTCACCCGTCACTGCTGAGTCTCTTACGGCGTTCGTACAGCCTTCCTGTACATGCAGTCGCAGGCATCAACGTCTGCGTTTACGCTAAGTCGCCAGCACGGACAGCCCACGGAAACACCGCACACACTGGAGGGACTGGGTAGTGCACCTGTAGCCTTTCTCGGGTAACGTGACCCAAATTTCCCGTAACGGGTAACTGAGGTTAATGTTGTTTTTTCAACCCCTTCAGTGCCATGATGTCACTTGGAAACGGCCAATAAATGTTCGAAATTTGAAACCCTTAAGTCTTTTTTGTCTGTTTGTTTTCTTTTTCGCACTGGCATGTGAAAGGATTTTTATCAAAACACATAGCATTGAAGTAGATGTGTCATAGGACCGGAAAATAGACTGTTTGCAGGCGCCTCCGTGCATCCTTCAGGCCGGAAATTTTACAGGCTGGGGCAGTGAAGGGGTTAATCGTCATCATCACTGCCATCACCACCACCACCACCACCAGCAGCAGCAGCTGCATGACCAGAGTGGAGCCGTCAGCCGCGTGAATCTCTCTTTATGTCTCGGAGACTCGCTGCTTGTGTGTCTCATCTTAGTGGTCAAACAGATCAACGTAAAGTGTGTGTCTCATCTTATTGGTCAAATAGATCAACGTAAAGAGTGTTTGTCGTGTTTGTGATCAAATAGATCAACGTAAAATGTGTGTCTCGTCTTATTGGTCAAATAGATCAACGTAAAGAGTGTGTCGTGTTTGTGACCAAATAGATCAACGTAAAGTATGTGTCTCGTGTTTGTGGTCAAATAGATCAACGTAAAGTGTGTGTGTCGTGTTTGTGATCATATAGATCAACGTAAAGTATGTGTCTCGTGTTTGTGATCAAATGGACCAACGTAAATGTGTGTCTCGTGTTTATGGTCAAATAGATCAACGTAAAGTATGTGTCTCGTGTTAGTGGTCAAATAGATCAACGTAAAGTGTGTATTTTTCGTGTTTGTGGTCAGATAGATCAACGTAAAGTGTGTATTTTTCGTGTTTGTGGTCAAATAGATCAACGTAAAGTGTGTGTCTCGTGTTTATGGTCAAATAGATCAACGTAAAGTATGTGTTTCGTGTTTGTGATCAAATGGATCAACGTAAAGTGTTAGACATTTTTGTTTTCAATTTTTGTCTAGACTGTGATCAAACATCAGTGCTTGGCAAACGCTTTGAGCCATTCCATCAGTCGTACCAGTGCCCTATGTAAGGAACCACTACCTGTGTTCAACGTGTTCAGTCCGTTGCCTTGGCTCGTACCTGCGCCTTGGTCGCCCACCGGGCCCACGTTACTGCCAGCTGTGCCTGTAGCACCTGTGGCCCCTGTAGCACCTGTGGCCCCTGTAGCACCTGTGGCCCCTGTAGCACCTGTGGAACCTGGGGAGCCTTCAGAACCTGTGCCTGTGAAGTGTGACAGTTCATATTTCAGCATAATGTTGTGACACTGGTGTTCCGTGCTTTCATCACAGACTGGTCATGACCAAATCTAACTGGATGACCCTGTGCTATGACTTTTGTTGTTGTTTTTGTTGTTGTTGACGTTTGCAGCTGGGACCTCAAAACTGATAATTATGATAATAATCTAATGTGGTGTGGAATTCATAGTTTAGTGCTCAGTGTATGTTTGACATGACTTGCAGTATGATTGTGTGCATGCTTCGTGAACAGAAAGACAAAAAAAATGTTTTACTCTGCCTCATTAAATGGTGAGTACCTCTCCTCTGCCCATTTACAATATCTAAGCTTTAGCTAATAATTTTATACGAATGTCGAAGAAGGTGACGTTATTCATTGGTCGTACGTTTTAGTATCGTTCTTAATATGGTCATCGTTAAATGAGTAGATGGCGCTCTCACCTGGTCCAAGGCTAAGCAGGCTGTTGATGTCGAGCCCACTGAGCAGGTCCCGAAAACTTCCCGTGTTTCCGCTTCCGCTCCCGGCCCCCGGGGCCGAGCTTGCTCCTCCCGTACTTCCGGTCACAGCCCCGCCTCCAAGCAGGTTTTGGAAATTCAAGTTCCCCCCGATCCCCGTTCCGCTGAACAGGTCCTGGAGCGTGCCCGGTCCACCGGACGTGCCCGGTCCACCGGACGTGCCCGCGAGAGGTCCGGGCCCCGTGGGTGTGGCCGGACTGCTGCCTCCCGCTGCCCCAGTTCCGGAGTCCAGCGAGCCACTTGCTGCCGACGTGCTGCTTCTTCCGGGCGAGGCCGTGGCTGTCCCCGAGGTGCCAGAGCCTGGTGATGCAGTAGTGTCTGACGTCATGCCGCTGCCTGAAGAGGTGACTGATGCGCCACTGCCGGATGACGCGCCTGATGATGTCCCTGATGACGCACCGGATGATGTAGATGATGACGTTCCTGATGAAGCACTGGAAGCGGTGGAAGTGTCCGGCGGTGTCGCTGATGTCGTGGCCGGTGAAGCGTCGGCCGAAGTTCCAGTTGTTGATGACGAGCTTGAGGGTGAACTCGTCGTCACAGATCCAGCGAGAGACATGGCAGCGCTGACTGAAAAGTACACGGTTACGTCATAGGCCTTTCCACCCCACCCACATATAAAGTAAATCGTTGCTTGATAGGCCTTTCCACCCCTCCCACATATAAAGTACATCGTTACTTGATAGGCCTTTCCACCCCTCCCACATATAAAGTACATCGTTACTTGATAGGCCTTTCCACCCCTCCCACATATAAAGTACACGGTTACGTGATAGGCCTTTGCACCCCACCCACATATAAAGTACACGGTTACGTGATAGGCCTTTCCACCCCACCCACATATAAAGTACATCGTTACGTGATAGGCCTTTCCGCCCCACCCACCCATAAAGTACATCGTTACTTGATAGGCCTTTCCGCCCCACCCACCCATAAAGTACATCGTTACTTGATAGGCCTTTCCGCCCCACCCACCCATAAAGTACATCGTTACTTGATAGGCCTTTCCGCCCCACCCACCCATAAAGTACATCGTTACTTGACAGGCCTTTCCACCCCACCCACCCATAAAGTACACCGCTACTCGATAGGCCTTTGCACCCGACCCATACACAACGCACACACGGTTCCAGCACAGGTACATGCACACATCCCAAAGCGGCAGACGGCGGCGCGTAAGTGCGGATACAACAGTGTATTCCGATTGTGGTTCTGAGCTGCAGGCGATGCTTGCATTATTTGTGATGAACAGTGTAGTAAGAGGTCGCCACGAGAGTGAAAACTCCGCCCACCGGCGTAGGGGCCGAAACACAAATGTGCATTTACCGGCTGACATTTCCGAGTTGCATTTGCCCTACACATTATCGATTCGGCAAGGATAGAAAGCAGATTTCTGTGTCGTTGGTATAGACAACAAACTTCACAGATTATCGGGAAGCCACACCGGGGAGAGAAAAGAAAAAAGAGAAGTCACACGGGGTGACAAGCAAGACGCCATTTATTACGTCTCTAGTGTGCATCCCTAGCTGTCGTCTGCTAATGACATTGACATGACTAGCTAGTCGAATAAGATAGTAGCCTCTTACCGGTATCCTAGCATTCTCCTGACAGCACTGACTCAGCAAGGCCAAGAGTTTCGCAAAACATTTATCGCGGGCTGTGCAAAACTGGCAGAGCTGTGACAGTCAACATCGTGATGATGAAGATGACAGTTTTGTAGGGTTCGTCCTTACAAAGCCGGGCATGTTTTGTCCTTGATTCAGTAAACCGGTTGCTTTAGAACACAATGCTGCTATCGTTTACCATTTGTTATATCATTTAGGAAACGCGAGGCACTTGGTTCAGGGCAAAATGTTCTATCAAACGTCATTTGTTCATCGACGACAAAGCAAATGATTCTGTTTTGTCGGAGGTTGAAAGGAAGGCGTGTCTCGTCTGCCCGTGCTGATTGGTTAACAGCGGGCTGTCAACCACATCCCGTCGACACGTTCATTATGATCTGATTTCAAACGTAACTAACCTATTTTGTTTTCAACAAAGTCAAAGTGTGTTCTCAGCATAATACTTACCTGGATTCGACATTTTAAGTTTGTTATAGAGGGCGTCCTTTGAAAATGTTTTCCAAAAAGAGTGATTCTATTAAACGCCATACAAAAGTTTGAATGCAGTGCATACTTTTTTTAAACTTGTTTTAAGAGAACGGACAAATGCGCGCGCGTGCACATACAACACACACACACACACACACACACACACACACACACAGCAATGAACTATCACATCAGTGATAACGACGCACGATGGTAACTAATACTGTGACGTGCACTGAGGACAATGACGGTACAGTGATGGTAACTGTGACGTGCACTGATGGTACTGTAATGGTAACTGTGACGTGCACTGATGGTACTAGTAATGGTAACTGTGACGTGCACTGATGGTACAGTGAATGGTAACTGTGACGTGCGACTGATGGTACAGTGATGGTAACTGTGACGTGCACTGATGGTACACTGATGGTAACTGTGACATGCACTGACGGTACAGTGATGGTAACTGTGACGTCACTGATGGTACAGTGATGGTAACTGTGACGTCACTGATGGTACAGTGATGATAACTGTGACGTGCACTGGTGGTAACTGTGACGTGCATGATGGTACAGTGATGGTAACTGCGACGTGTACTGATGGTACAGTGATTGTAACTGTGACGTGCACTGATGGTACAGTGATGGTAACTGTGACGTGCACTGATGGTACACTGAAGGTAACTGTGACGTGCACTGACCACCAATCTCGCAGCAGACGCTGTTGCCGGTGGCTGCGTGCGGGAAGCACTGGGTGGTGGGCGGGCAGGCCCTAGCCTCGGGGTTGCCGCTGCCGCAGTAGTAGAAGGTGTAGACCGCGTTAGCGTGCAGCAGAACGATGGTCATGTTCTCCGGACACGCATCCAAAGGGTTGTTCACCTCGTCGAAAGGCTGGTCCGCATTGGCTGTCACAAAGACCGCCGCAGTGTCAGCAAGCAAGACATTGTGCGCCATAGATTATGGGATCAAAGCCCCGCAGGGCTAAAGCAGCAGGATGTCACAAAGACCTTTACAGTGTCAGCATGCAAGACATTCTGTGCCATAGATTATAAGATCAAAGCACCGCAGGGCTGAAATGGCAGGTTGTCACAAAGACCTTTACAATGGAGACAGAGACGCGGGGGGGGGGGGGGGATGAGTCAGAATGGGGTGGAGAGAAAGAGAGGTGGGGACAGACAGAAATGGGGTTGAGACAGAGACAGAAGGGGGTGGGGGTGTAGAGAGAAAGAGAGGTGGAGACAGAGACAGAAGGGGGTGGAGACAAAGAGAGGTGGAGACAGAGACAGAAGGGGGGGGGGGGTGTGGAGACAGAGACAGACGGAGGGGGGTGGAGACAAAGAGAGGTGGAGACAGAGACAGACGGAAGGGGGTGGAGACAGAGACAGACGGAGGGGGGTGGAGACAGAGACAGAAGGGGGGGGGAGGGTAGGAGACAAAGATAGGAGATAGGCAGAAAGTGATTGGTGTAGACAAAGAGAAGTGGAGACAGAGACAGAAGGAGGGGGGTGGAGACAGAGACAGAAGGGGGGGGAGAGACAAAAATAGGAGGAGATAGACAGAAAGGGATTGGTGTAAACAAAGAGAGGTGGAAACAGAGACAGAAGGAGGGAGAAGGAGACAAAGATAGGACGAGATAGAAAGGGACTGGTGTAGACAAAGAGAGGTGGAGACAGAGACAGAAGGGGGGAGGGGGTAGTGAGAAAGAGGGGTGGAGACAGAGACAAAAGGGTAGGGGGTGGAGAGAAAGCGAGGTGGAGACAGAGACAAAGAGGGGGTGGTGGAGAGAAAGAGAGGTGGAGACAGAGACAGAGGGAGGGTGGTGGAGAGAAAGAGAGGTGGAGACAGAGACAGAAGGAGGGGGGTGGAAACAAAGAGAGGTGGAGACAGAGACAGAAGGAGGGGGTGGAGAGAAAGAGAGGTGGAGACAGAGACAGAAGGGGGGAGAGAAAGAGAGGTGGAGAGAAAGAGAGGTGGAGACAGAGACAGAGGGAGGTAGGGGAAAGACCAGAGGACAGGCACTGACCGAGACACTTGACGCTGTTCTGACACGTGTCCGGAGTTGGACAGGCACTCACGATACGGCACTTGGAGAATCTGTCACACGTCTGCAACACGACACGGCATGTTCAGTGATCGTTACACGTCCGCAACACGACAATACGGCAACAGTATGTGTCACACGTCTGCAACACAACAATATGGCACGAGTATGTGTTACACGTCTGCAACACAATACGGATTGATGGGTATGTGTCACACGTCTGCAACGTCTGCAACACAATACGGCACGAGTATGTGTCGCACGTCTGCAACACAATAAGGCACGAGTATGTGTCACACGTCTGCAACACAATACGGCATGATGAGTATGTGCCACACGTCTGCAACACAATACGGCATGATGAGTATGTGTCACACGTCTGCAACACAATACGGCACGAGTATGTGTCACACGTCTGCAACACAGTACGGCATGATGGGTATGTGTTGCACGTCTGCAACACAATACGGCACGAGTATGTGTCACACGTCTGCAACACAGTACGGCATGATGGGTATGTGTCACACGTCTGCAACACAATACGGCACGAATATGTGTCACGCCTCTGCAACACAATACGGCACGAATATGTGTCACACGTCGGCAACACAATACGGCATGATGGGTATGTGTCACACGTCTGCAACACAATACGGCACGAGTATGTGTCACACGTCTGCAACACAATACAGTACGAGTATGTGTCACGCGTCTGCAACACAATACGGCACGAATATGTGTCACACGTCTGCAACACAATACGGCACGAGTATGTGTCACACGTCTGCAACACAATACGGCATGATGGGTATGTGTCACACGTCGGCAACACAAGATCCACACACCGTAACTACTTCGGGTGTTCTCCTTTCTGACAAAATAACGAGCTTCCAGTCTCAAATGACGTCATCCAAATTAACTCACCGTTGTGCTGCACGTCAGGATCGGGTCCGGCGCAGTCACTGGTTCGTGAAGTACAAAGCCAAGAACCACCTGCAAAAACAATACCCGTCCCTAATAAGCCTTATGGTTTCTGTGGACGTTAAGCACCATGTTTACTTACTTACAAAGACAAACAAACAAAAAACTCATTTTCATTGTGTTCTTCAATTCGCAAATCTCTCTCTCTCTCTCTCTCTCTCTCTCTCTCTCTCTCTCTCTCTCTCTCTCTCTCTTAGCAGGGACAAATTGTAAGAATAGGCAACTGCCTAAAATCTTAATCCTTGCGCAATAAAGTTCTGAGTGAGAAAAGCAAAAACTGACTATTTCCAGAAACTCACTGAGCGAGATAAAAATATTTCAACTGTATGGCGTGCTCTAAATACATTCACGAAAGGGTGCCAGTCTCATTCTGCCGCTATCCCAAAGAACCTAACGGCTGATAAATTCGATAATCACTTCCTTTCTGTGGCAGAATGTTTGGCAAAACCACGATCGGATGATGTATATGACTCTGAATGCTCAAATATTCTACATGAATTTTGTGAGCGAAAAACACGAGGGCAGGAGCCATTTGTCATCCCATATATTTCCATTCCAGAACTCGGTAAATATATATCCAAACTGGATAACAAAAAGTCGTCTGGACCCGATGGCATTAGTAACCACTTACTTAAATTGTCACTGCCTTACATAATAGACTCACTTACTTACATTTTAAATCTATGCATCGAGAAAAACCATTATCCATCTGAGTTTAAGAAAGCAAAAGTGATCCCATTGTCAAAAACTCGCGACAAGACAAATTTGACTGACTACAGACCAATATCACTGTGATCTGTCCTGTCCAAACTCCTCGAAAAGCATGTGCATGTGCAGTTAAATGATTATTTGGAAAAACACCTACTCATTCACCCCTTCCAGTCTGGCTTTCGATGTAAACATTCTTGCAATACCGCCTTAGTACGGCTTACACATTCTTGGCTGACAGCGATGAACAGATCTGAGGTGTCTGGCGTGATATTCCTAGACCTGAAAAAGGCCTTTGACCTTGTGGATCACAATATCATGATGTACACGCTTGGATGCTACCTTCAAAATTCAAGTTCTTTACCGTTTTTCATATCGTATCTTGAAGGCAGAACGCAACGTGTTTTCCTCCACGGCTCATATTCTTCTGAAGACTCTGTAAAGTTTGGGGTACCACAAGGATCTGTCCTAGGGCCTATTCTGTTTAGTATTTTTATCAATGACCTACCATTGCATGTAACGAATATTTCTGTTGCTTGCGACATATTAGCAGATGACACAACACCCCACACATCCGGAAAAGATATTATGCAGGTAGAACACACATTGCAGGAAAGCTTAGACCAGGTCTCACGTTGGTGCGACAATAATTCTGTGGTCATCAACCCAAAAGAAAACCCACTCTATGACAATCGCTACAAGGCAGAAGCATCAGCTGTTACCTTTATCGCTTGATCTGTTACTATACGGAGTGAAAGTTGAACAAGTGGCAGAACACTGACTTTTAGAAATAATTATAGACAACAAACTTCGGTGGGATACACATACTGACACACTGTGCAAAACTCTCTAAGCGTGCCCTTCCTTCTATCTAAACTAAAGTACATTGTTGACACTGATACTTTAAAGCTTTTCTTCAATGCCCACATTAAATCCCACATTGACTACGCATCCGTAGTGTGGGGCGGCTGTACTGATGCTCTCAAAAAAACGATTAAATTCTGTACTAAGAAGATCCGGAAAGCTAATCTTCCAGATAAAAATATAACCACTGACCAGAAACTGAATAAAATAGGAATATTGAACCTTCACAAACAACTGGACTACAACAAGGGTGATTTTATGTATAGGGCACTTACCAACAATGCGCCAGTGTACATATCTAGCTTGTACAAAGCTCCCCACTCTAGCTCCAGAAATAACTACCTTCAGTTACCAAAGCCAAGAACAGATTTATTCAAAACAAGCGTGGCCTTTTCTGGTGCCCTGTTTTGGAATAGTCTTCCAGTGCACCTCAGATCATGTCACTCACTCAGCTCCTTCAAGGAAACCTCCGTGAGCACCTTAACACAACCGTATAAGATAGCTTATGACCACCACCACCACCACCCCCCCCCCCCCCCCCCCCCCCCCCCCCAATCCCCCATTTTCTCTGTAGACCAGTGCTTGCTATACAGATGCCGGTATCATCGTTTATCACATCGCTGAAAAGTGATTTACTGTTGCTACCGCGCGTGTGTGGGGGTGTGTGTGTTGGGGTGTGTGTGTGTGTGTGTGTGGTGTGTGTGTGTGTGCGCGGCGTGTGTGTGCGTGTGTGTGTGTGTGCGTATCTGTGTGTGAGTGAATGCAGCATTGCCTACTGTGATTTATGATCTGATCTACATTGTTTTTTTTTCTTGCTTTTTTCCCTCTTCCCTATTGCTATTTGTTTGTATATTGTTCATCATGTTTAAATATTAATCGAGTTTGTAAAGTTAGTTTTTTGTTTGTTTTTGTTTTCATATAATTGTTTCTCCGTTGTTCATTTATTCAGTAGTTTAGCAAGGACTAGTTGTTAGGCAGGTCTAAATGAACCTAAACTACAATCCTTGGAAAATAAAGTTTTCGAGTTCGAGTTCGAGTTCTCTCTCTCTCTCTCTCTCTCTCTCTCTCTCTCTCTCTCTCTCTCTCTCTCTCTCTCTCTCTCTCATCAGTAGCTTAGCAAGGACTAGTTGTTAGACAGGTTTTTGACTAAACCTAAACTACAATCCTTGTAATAAGTTTTCAGTTCGAGTTCTCTCTCTCTCTCTCTCTCTCTCTCTCTCTCTCTCTCTCTCTCTCTCTCTCTTACTCATCAGTAGCTTAGCAAGGACTAGTTTTAGACAGGTTTTTGACTAAACCTAAACTACATCCTTGTAAAATAAAGTTTTCAAGTTCGAGTTCTCCTCTCTCTCTCTCTCTCTCTCTCTCTCTCTCTCTCTCTCTCTCTCTCTCTCTGTTCGAGTTCAAAGCTTGCCCTGACAATTGTAACTATAATAGCTACTACGCCTAATGAGTTCTCAGCAGGTAGGCTACTGGTAGGCTCTTCTCTGCATATGCTAAGCGTTCAGTATGTAAGTGGACTTCACTATGATAACGTCAGTGTGGGCCAGTGTGGATGTGGGACCAATCTACAGAATTAGTTCAACGTTATGAATAGACACAGGCCTGAGGCTTTGCTGTGAATATTGGTTTCAGCGTGCTGTAGGGTGTGGCAGTTTTATATGCCGTTTCTCCTCTGTTTTCAGGATTCAGTTAGTCCTTTAAGGGATATGACCTACATACGCATTTAAACAATGAACAGAAAAGGAACGGACACAGACTGCTAGTTTAGTAGGACGAGAAAAACACGCACACATCCATCTTCTGACCGACCGGCCAACGACCCCTCGTGTAAACAAGTACTGATGTAACAGCAACAATGACTTACTGATGTCACAGCGACAATGACGTTAATGTCCAAAACGCGTTGTAAAACGTCATCTCACCTTCCAATTCCCAGACTCACATTCAACAATGTCCAACCCGAGACTCACATTCAACAATGTCCAACCCGAGACTCACATTCAACAATGTCCAACCCGAGACTCACATTCAACAATGTCCAACCCGAGACTCACATTCAACAATGTCCAACCCGAGACGCACATTCAACAATGTCCAACCCGAGACGCACATTCAACAATGTCCAACCCGAGACGCACTTCGTTTCACCAGGCTTAATCAGTAGCCCAACCTTTCGTGAGTTCGTCTGAGTACCGAAAGTACAGTATTAACAGTGTATCAGCGGGTATCGGTGCTATTTCCTTCAACGTGTTACGCGCAAATTTGTCTCCGTACATAGGCACTGGCAAAACCAGTATTCCTGGAGGAGGATGTGGTGACGTGCGAGCGACAGAGACAGACAGAAACAGAACTCAAACTCGAACTCAATTTTTTTTTTTTTTACAAGGATTGTAGTTTAGGTTCAGTCAAAAACCAGTCTAACAACTAGTCCTTGCTAAGCTACTGATGAGCAAATATAAAATACAGAAGCAGAGAGAGAGAGAGAGAGATTGATTTGAATGATTGATTGATTGAACTTTATTTCTCCACGGTGAAGATATTAGCACAAAGGCCGACTCACATATCTGCCGTTGCTACAGTACTGATAATAACCAAGACATTTACAGTCAAATATTATGACAGAAGGTTATAGTCAAATACAGCAACAGTATAAAAAATAAATAAATATATAAAACAAATAAAGAGACAGAGGGAGAGAGAATGTGCCTAACTCTACACGTTCTCCATCATACTGGCATTGCAATTAGCAGGCTATAGCCTACGTAGAGGACAGTTTATGTCACTAGACCCGTCTGTAGACCAGTAGTTTTCCAGAGTGGGGTGAGCCAAAACGGGCTCGTGCTTTGTTTTCACTCGGCGCGTCAGTCTCTGGAATAGACGTTAATGCGAACTGTCCACTCGTGTCGACGGACATGCCGTGTTCCTTGTCAGTGTTGGAGAGCGAGGAATACGTCTATGGAATATTATTTTCTTGTTAGCAGAGAGGATTTGCGACTGTGTGTATTGTGCCTACAGTCTACAAAAGGGCCTATTATAGCTGTCATGTGTGTATAGCGTACCTAAAGTGTACACAGACACAAGGACCTATTATAGCTGTCATGTGTCTATACCGTGCCTAGAGTGTACACAGACACAAGGACCTATTATAGCTGTCATGTGTACACAGCGTGCCTACAGTGTACACAGACACAAGGACCTATTATAGCTGTCATGTGTACACAGCGTGCCTACAGTGTACACAGACACAAGGACCTATTATAGCTGTCATGTGTACACAGCGTGCCTACAGTGTACACAGACACAAGGACCCATCATAGCTGACATGTGTCTATAGCGTGCCTATAATGTACACAGACAAAAGGACCTTTATAGCTGTTATGTGTATATAGCGTGCCTACAATGTGCACAGACACAAGGACCTATTATAGCTGTCATGTGTACATAGCGTGCCTACAGTGTACACAGTCACAAGGACCTATCACAGCTGTCATGTGTACATAGCGTGCCTACAATGTACACAGACAATAGGACCTATTATAGCTGTCATGCCCACCGTTTGTCAGCCCGTACGCCAGCACACAGTTCGTATGCAGGACTCCGAGTTGAGGTTTTCCATAACTGAGAAAACCTTTAGTTTTAAACAACGGGATTTAATAATAACAATAATAATCACGTGTCGAGCGTCTCATCTCCAGATGAGCCCTAAGCGCCTCATAGTGGCAACTTAAAGGCAACAGGCAATGACTACAACAATGCACGAACGATTTACATGCATTATTACATATATATAATGCATGTGCACAGGCATTCATTAATTTACTCCCCCTCTTCCTCCCCTCACATACACACACGCACGCACGCACACATACACACACACACACACACACACACACACACACACACACACACACACACACACACACACACAACCACACGCACACACACAACAAACCACACACACACACACACAAAACCACACAATCACACACACACACACACACACACACACACACACACACACACACACACACACACACACACACACACACACAACCACACACACACACACACACACACACACACACACACAACAACCAACCACACACACACACACATTTTCTTGCGTCCCCGTCATCGTTAATCGCATCTGAGCTTATTTTTTGTTTGTTTTGTTTGATGGTTTGTTGTAATGTTTGTTTGTGGTTAAATGACCTTTGTTCGCCCTGATGTGGTTCTAAAATGCGTGACTTAAAACGGTGTTGGTTTATCCCGGGAGACCCTGCGCGGTTGCCGGGACGTTAAAATCCAGGCACTAACAGTCTCCAAATGACGCCACTGGGAGCACGCAGACACTGGACATAAGTCACGTCGCTACACAAACCGGGTCCCATCATCATTAGTCACTTGTTTATGTCCGCCGTCTGTACTGATAGCCACTTCGCGAGAGACGGAATTGTCCACTTACGGCACAGATCTACAGCAACAGACACGATTCTGTTGTCTGGGAATAAAATCTTTTTTCAAAAAAAAAAGGACAAGAAAAAAATGTGTACAGTAACCGACAGTAACAGAAGAGAGGCGAAAGAAGCCAGATTAATTCAGCCCCGCCTTCAACAAGGGAGGCTATGCACAAGGCGCGCTTCTCTCGTTGTGGAAAAAGAAATGTCATCTTTTTTAAGATCCGGGACAAGACATTGGGTGACCAGAGGAGGGAAGGGAGGAGGGGGAACTATAAATCTGTTCATCTGTCTCCCTGACTTCTGGAATTCCTCTCTCTCGGCATCCGACTTTGGTCAGAAAGTATCACTTTGTTGTCAGCTGACGGAGACAAAAGGGGTCATCACTTCCGCCTGACCTGCTAGTTAATTAGTGTTGCACAGGAAGCAAGTGCTGCCTTCTTTGGCTCACAAACAAACAAGGATGCATAGCCGTCGTCAGAAGAGAGAGACTCCGACACCATGGGTGTGCGGCTTCTTCTTCTTCTTCTTTGGCTTGACTGGGTGTTAAAAACAATTAATTACTTCCTTCTTACTTTTTCCACTTCTTCTGTCCACGTTTTGACACTTCGCACGAATTCTTCGTACCGTATGAGGTTTGGTGTGCGAGAAATGCAATTTTATGCTATTGTACTTTATTTTTGAGGTTTTCTGTATACATTTTTGTTGATTTTATAAAGCGCACGCTTGAGCACACCCACTTATACACGCACACACACACACACACACACACACACACACACACACACACACACACACACACACACACACAGGCACGCACACACACGCACGCATGCACTTACTCATGCACGCACGCGCGCACACGCACGCACGCACGCAGGCACCCCCCCCCCCCCCCCACACAAACAACACAAACAACAAACAACACCACACACCACACACACACACACAACACACACACACACACACACACACACACACACACACACACACACACACACACACACGCGCGCGCGCGCGCAAAAGACAGAATGAGAAAGCACTCGTGCTGTTTGTAGATTTGAATTTGTAACGCAGCTTTGAACGTATGCATTCAAGACTGCAAATGGGGGGAATTCCATTGCTTCGGAACACACTTTGAAAAAATAACTGGCCAAAGGTATTAGTTTTAATTGGGGGATACGAAGCATCTGTGTGTCTGCAAAAGGGCCAAGCTGCTTGTACACAGCGAAAAGGTCAGAGAAACAGGCAGGAGATGAGTCGGAAAAGAAGCCGTGACAGATAGTCGACAGTTTGTAGGTTATAGCACGAACCGCGGTCGATTCGGTAAACTGTCAGTCCAGGGCGCGATGCCTGCACAGAGGCTAGCTCCAGGAAATGGATTACAGCGCCAGGTAAGGCGGCACGACAAAACACAACACCAACTTGCAGCAAAATTCAAGACGAAATAAAACTGCAAAGACTGTTCTTGCCAAAGCAGCATACAGAAAGGAACGAAACTAAAACTGCAAAGACTGTTCTTGCCAATTCAGCATACAGAAAGGAACGAAACTAAAACTGCAAAGACTGTTCTTGCCAATTCAGCATATAGAAAGGAACGAAAACCAACAATGCAAAACACGACAACTTACAACAAGGCACAAAACGAAAGATGAATGCAAAGAAAATGTTTGACGTTAGCATATAGAAAGGGGCGAAAACCAATGCAAAACCCTGTCCCTAATATAGTAATAGTCCGTACGGTCTCCGTGTACGTAAAGCACGATTGAAACAAAATAAACAGTGCAAAACTAAACGAATGTCAGTTTATAACAGAACACGGAATGAAAGAACAATACAAAGAAATATTTTGCCATTAAGGTACAAAAAAGGAACGGGATCAGACTCTACAGTTACAGCTACACATAACGATAAAAAAAAAGAGACTGCAAAGAAAAAAGCATGAAAGCTTCTACAAAAGTGAACAACTTTGTCAAAAATAATAAATAAGTGTCAGTACTGGGATATTGGGAACCTTTGGAATGACTTGAAAAATTAAAATGTAGTAATCGGGCAACAAAATGGTGGAAACAGAACTCGAATGTTTAACAAAAAGGTAACCTTTTTCTTTCTTTCTTTCTTTTTTTTTTTTTTTTTTTTTTAAATCAAGTGTGTCTGTTTATGATTATCAGTTTAAATGCATTTGACGTTGTTCTGATGTTTTTTTCCACATTTTTTTAATTAATGAGCCTTAGCACTTAGCTGAATTTCCCTGTGATGGATAATTAAAGTATATCGACTTTAAAAAAAGAAGAAAAAAAGGTTGACGAAAGCCCATAAAGCTAACAATAATATATATGACATACAAAAGCGCTGAGCGAAAAGAAAATTGCCAGAGTTGACCTTTTGTCTTCTCTCTCTTCGCGTCCTCTTTTCTTTCTTTCCGCCTTCTTTTCCACCTCACCCGCCCCTTTTTTTTTTCTTTTTTTTTTGGGGGGGGGGTGTATTCTCTCTCTCTCTCTCTCTCTCTCTCTCTCTCTCTCTCTCTCTCTCTCTCTCTCTCTCTGTGTATGCACGTTTTCGTGTGTGTGTGTGTGTGTGTGTGTGTGTGATTTTCCAACAATAAGAGTGGTCTTTCGTTGTTTTTTGTTTGTTTGTTGTTGTAGTTGTTGTTGTTTTTGTTTTGTTTTTGTTTGTTTTGCTTTCTTTTCTTTTCTTTTTCTTTTTTTTTAGAAAAAGAAGAAAGAAAAGAAAAAAAACGCCAAACTTACCACAATGATCCAGGATCCGCTTGTCCCCATGATGAGTGCAAAATGCAGCGATAGCAATCAGGTACTGCCTGTCCGCCTGTCCGCCTGTCCGTCTGTCCGCCGGTCCGAGCTGTAGGCCTCTTAGTGGAGATGAGTCTGTCCAACAGAAAGCAGTCACTGTGTCTGTGGAACAAACCCCTACTTAACGGTCGGTCCCAGAAAGTTTCTTTCCCGTCGGCGCACCCCACGACTGTCGCAATTAAGAAAGAATTAGACACGAGGGCTTTTGTAGTGCCTTGACCGCAGCTTCAGCCATCGTGTCACCACAGCCGCCTCATAAATACGGAGGATGCGGGAGGGAGGGGTGAGGGAGGGGGTGACGAGGAGGGAGGGTGGTGGATAAGGCCGTTGGGTGATAAAATATTAGTGTTGTAGGTTGCCACGGCTTATAATAATCAACGTCGACTTTTCGACTCTTTCGGGGCTTGCTGGTTGTGGGGGTGCGTCTCAGGAAAGGTCGCCGCCTTCTACGTAACGTGGTGGGGCTGACTTCTTGACGATAACGCTGGGAAAATCACCCACACACACACACACACACACACACACACACACACACACACACACACACACCCACACACACACCACACACACACACACACACACACACACACACACACACACACACACACACACACACGCGCGCGCACGCACGAAAAACGCACTCACACACACACACACACACACACACACACACACACACCACACACACACACACCCCACACCCGCACGAACGCACGCATCACGCACACGCACGCACTCACACACACACACACACACACACACACACACACACCACACACACACACACACACACACGCACGCACAGCACCAGCACGCACGCACCACACACACACACACACACACACACACCACACACACACACACACACACACACACACACACACACACACACACACACACACACACACACACAGATATATACACACGCACACGCTTACGGATCAGTCACAGTCGATACAGACTGGTGGTTGTGATAAAGACGGACAGTAAGAAGAATCATAATGGCTATGATAAAGACGGACAGTAAGAAGAATCATAATGGCTATGATAAAGACAGACAGTAAGAAGAATCATAATGGCTATGATAAAGACGGACAGTAAGAAGAATCATAATGGCTATGATAAAGACGGACAGTAAGAAGAATCATAATGGCTATGATAAAGACGGACAGTAAGAAGAATCATAGTGGCTGTGATAAAGACGGACAGTAAGAAGAATCATAGTGGCTGTGATAAAGAGAGACAGTAAGAAGAATCATAGTGGCTGTGATAAAGACAGACAGTAAGAAGAATCATAATGGCTATGATAAAGACGGACAGTAAGAAGAATCATAGTGGCTGTGATAAAGACGGACAGTAAGAAGAATCATAGTGGCTGTGATAAAGAGAGACAGTAAGAAGAATCATAGTGGCTGTGATAAAGACAGACAGTAAGAAGAATCAGACTGGCGGAGTGTTTGATGCAAGCTGTTCCAATAGACGGGTCAGCGTAAGAGAGAAGAGAAGAGACAGAAAGGGGAGAAGAGACAGAAGGGAGAGAAGAGAAGAAACAGAAGGGGTAGAAGAGACAGAAGGGAGAGAAGAGAAGAGATAGAAGGGGGAGAAGAGACAGAGGGGGGAGAAGAGACAGATGTGGGAGAAGAGAAGAGGCAGAAGGGGGAGAACAGACAGAAGGGGGAGAAGAGAAGAGACAGAATGGGGAGATGACAAGAGACAGAAGGGGGAGAAGACAAGAGACAGATGTGGGAGAAGAAAAGAGACAGTAGGGGAGAAGAGACAGAAGGAGGAGAGGAGTAGCGTCAGAAGGGGGAGAAGAGAAGAGACAGAAGAGGAAGAAGAGACAAAGGATGGAGAAGAGACAGAAGGAGGAGAAGATACAGAATGGGGAGAGACGAAACAGAAGGGGAGAAGAGACAGAAGGGGGAGAAGAGAAGAGACAAAAGGAGGGAATAAAGAGAAAGGGGAGAAGAGAAGAGACAGAAGAGGAAGAAGAGACAGAAGGGGGAGAAGAGACAGAAGGGGGAGATGAGAAGAGACAGAAGGGGGAGATGAGAAGAGACAGAAGGGGGAGACGAGACAGAAGGGGAGAAGACAAGAGACAAAAGGGGGGAGAGAAGAGACAGAAAGGGGAGAAGAGAAGAGACAGAAAGGGGAGAAGAGAAGAGAAGAGACAGAGGGGGAGAAGACAAGAGACAGAAAAGGGAGAAGAGAAGAGACAAAAGGGGAGAAGAGACAGAAGGGAGAGAAGAGAAGAGACAGAAGGGGAAGAAGAGAAGAGACAGAAGGGGGAGAAGAGAAGAGAGAAAGGGGAGAAGAGACAGAGGGGGAGAAAAGAAGAGAGAGAAGGGGGAGAAGAGCAGAGACAGAAGGGAGAGAAGAGGCAGAAAGGGGAGAAGAGACAGAGGGAGGAGAAGAGAAGAGACAGAAAGGGGAGAAAAGACAGAAGGGGGAGAAGAGAAGAGACAGAAGGGGAGAAGAGACAGAAGGGGGAAAAGAGAAGAGACAGAAGGGGGAGAAGAGAAGAGACAGAAGGGGGAGAAGAGAAGAGACATTAGGGGGAGAAGACAAAAGACAGAAAGGGAGAATAGAAGATACAGAAGGGGGAGAAGACAAGAGACAGAAAGGGAGAAGAGAAGAGACAGAAGGGGGAGAAGAGAAGAGACAGCAGGGGGGGGAGACAAGAGACAGAAGGGGAGAAGAGAAGAGACAGAAGGGGGGGGGAAGAGAAGACACAGAAGGGGGAGAAGACATGGGGACAGAAGGGGGAGAAGAGAAGAGACAGAAGGGGGAGAAGAGAAGAGACAAAAGGGGGGAAAAGAAGAGAAGGGGAAAGAAAAGAGAAAAGGGGGAGAAGACATGAGACAGAAGGGGGAGAAGAGAAGAGACAGAAGGGGGGAGAGAAGAGACAGAAGGGGGAGAAAAAGAACAGAAGGGGGAGAAGAGAAGAGACAGAAGGGGGAAAGGAAAAAAAGGGGGAAAGACATGAGACAGAAGGGGGAGAAGAGAAGACACAGAAGGGGGAGAAGACATGAGACAGAAGGGGGAGAAGAGAAGAGACAGAAGGGGGAAAGAGAAGAGACAGAAGGGGGGGGGGGAGAAGAGACAAAAGGGGGGAGAGAAGAGACAGAAGGGGGAGAAGCTGACAGAAGGGAGAGGGGAAGGGAGTCACAGCTGGACGACGAAGGAAAGGTAAAAGGAGACAGAAATGTGGAGGATGACGAAAGAGAAATAAGGATAGCAATGGAGGTCTGGGTGGAATAAAAACTGGAGAGAGAAAAAAGGGGGAGAGGGGGGGGGGGGGGAAGAGAGAGAGACTCAGACTCAGAAGATTTATTGTTTACAAGTGCTTAAGACTTATATTTTCTTCTAACAATACAGCAGGAACACATTCCTTGTAACTGACGTATAAAATATGAAATGGTACCCAAAATATGAACGGTAAGTCCGACACACAGTAAGTTACAACATTCACTACAAAGGATACTACACTGGAAAATACTAGGCAAACCTATATGCAAGTGCGTGGAAAAACATACATCAAAACCCAGTAAAGAGCATGAATAAACTTCTCTCTCTCTCTCTCTCTCTCTCTCTCTCTCTCTCTCTCTCTCTAACCTACCCCCCTCCCCCAACATCCCCACCCACCCACCCGTCCCTTCCTCAAGATCCTCTTTGTAACATGTAGTTACACACGGCTACATGCCCCGTTGAACATTTGACCCCACGAGAATCCTCGGACTATGACCAGTCTATTTTAGTAGCACGTAAATATCACGTTTTTTACAGGCATGAAATACAAACAATGCAAGGTTTTGACTTGAACTTTCCTCGTAACACTGCATCAAGCGCGTAAAAGAATGTTCAGTTTGCAAGTACCGGTGGATGTATTTCTGACGAAGTTCCTTGTATAACGGACAGAAGCAAATAAAATGCACTTCATCTTCAACTTCAGTTTCACAAAAACTACACAATATTTTGGAGGCATTTTCGTGGGCATAGCGAAAGCGATTTGCATTTAGAGGAGAGAGAGGAGAGAGAGATAGGAAACAAGGCGGAATGGGTTCCAAATATCGTGAAAGTGGCAAACACAGAAAGCGCTCGCCTATCTTCCTTGCCGGCTGACAGAATCATTTCTCATGGCGGAGAAGAAAAAGGTAGACTTCAGTACTCCACACCTTCATACAGTTCCGCTATCACGCAAGGGGCAACGAACGTAGGTACGTGCCGGTATCATTACAGCATCTGCCAAAAGCCGTGAAAAATCTGCCTCAGATCAAGCTGAACAGTTACCTCCCTTGTGCCTTGGGCCACTGCTGGCTTGTAAAGAGCAGCAGACACGCTGGTGGTGGGTGTGGACAGCGTTACGGTAACTCCGTGGCCCTCGTGCGTGCGTGCGTGTGTGTGTGTGTGTTTAGGCTGGTTTTGTTGCTGTTGCTGTTTTTAGGGGGGTGTTGTTGTTTTTAGGTTGGTTTTGTTGTTGTTGTTTTTGGTAGTGGTTGTTGTTGTTGTTGTTGTTGTTGTTGTTGGCACACGTCACTGTCTCGGCCAATTTGACACGAAAGCCCACCGACCAGAAAGGGGGAAAAAAGTTTGACACGTAAGTAAACATCAGTGGTGCTTAACTTCCACAGAAACCGCACGGCTTATTAGGGACGGGGAGAAGGGGGTATGGAGGTGAGAGAAGAGGGAGATTATATACCTATCGCTACACTGTCACCACCAGAATGACCCCTGCATTAAGATGGGCAGCGATGAGAGCCATGTTTAATGTTTCATTAATTGTGAGGGACAAAGTCACAGGACAGTGTCCACAAACCACAGCTTTTGAAGAGAAAGGAGAGCCGAAGCGGTTTCGAACCGAGGTCCCTCTGCTTACCAGCCTAACGCCTTACCTAACGCCTTACCGCTGGGCCAAACCGGCTCACGAGTTTGACATTTGCACTCAAATGCACTTAAAGCTCTTGAAATCCAAGCAGGCTAACTCTTCCGTACATTTGTGAGTGGTTATCTTTCCTGGCGAAGTCGTGCAGCACGAAAATAGACTGGGATACGGGATTAAAAACACGAAGCTGGGGTTACGCGTGTCTCGTAAAGATGGACACAAAAAGTGCTATAGACGGGGATGCAGTGAGAAACAGTTAAGACCGTCTGTCTTCGTCAGACACACGCATGCTCATACTCTAACGCTTCAGCCGCAAAACCCATGGCTTTCGCTCTTCTTCACACTTCGGCCCCCACATCTGAAACAAGTAGTAGTAGTAGCAATTGGATTTTAATGTCCTATCAACCACACAGGGTCACCTCAGGACAGTCAAACTCAGGTCATAAGCAAATACACATTTCTAAACTCTTCTCGCATATATATCAACCCTCTGTCAAGCAGTCTACAAAACCCAACACTGAAAAAAAACATACATACACAAACATCAGACACAAATTGTCGAAGAGTTAGTCCCTTCAATATTACCCCTGATAAAAGAGCACATAAGGCTAGGACATGCTGGTATCGTCGACCATGCCGTCTAATTTATTAATACCAGGTTAAAGAAAAGAAGAAAAAAAAGAGAAACAATCTCCCCCAAAACAGCTACTCTCTTCTCAGAATATTTCAGCTAAGCAACACTGTCCTTCACCCCAAATCAGTCTGTACAGTGCGCACGCGTGCGTGCGTGCGTGCGTGCGTGTGTGTGTGTGTGTACATTAATTTCCATTAATTATTATTAACAATAATAATGATAATAATAATGGAGGTAATTTGTATTGCAATATATATATAAGGGTGAGCAAACTACGCTTTACAAGAGCAAAATAATTAGATCGATTAAATAATAATATAAACATAATGACATAATGATTGTATTCCTCGACACCCCCCCCACACACACACACACACGGGTGCGCGCGGGTGCACAGAAGTGCAACGTCAAAAGAAAGGATTAAGACAGAATTAAGACAGGATTACGAGAATATTTATTTGCCACTGACATTAAAAGGCGCACAGGAATTTGTCTTGGTGACGTTCCAAATAGACACACTAATACAAAGTAACCACGTATAAACAGTATAAATAAACAAATTAAATTTAGCAATGTGAAAATTTCATTCTTGCAATGTAAACTATCACACACACACACACACACACACACACACACACACACACACACACACACACACACACTCACACACACACACACACACACTCACACACACACACACACACCACACACACACACACACACACACACACACACACACACACACACACACACACACACACACACACACACACTGACATGCAATACATTTTCGCAGTTTCGCACAGGTGGGGTGCCAGCAACCTGCACATCCGACTTTTGAACTATGCACATTAAACAAGCCACTTCCAAGTCACAGTAAATCACAGCGACAGAAAAACGTTTTTGTAGTACATGCATTATGGAGGATGACAAAATGTCAGCTCCGACTAAAGTGGAGCAGTTATGTTGCTGTTCTTGTTGTTGCTGCTGCTGCTGCTGCTGCTACTACTACTACTACTACTACTACTACTACTACTACTACTACTACTACTACTACTACTACTACTACTACTACTACTACTCAAAACGTTTCTTGTCGCTGTTCCTGATTGTTATGCTTGTGGTTGTAACTTGCTTTCTTTAGCATCTTGGTGGAAACAGCCAGAAAGGAAACTTACTTGTTTAAGATAAGGTAGCAAGTAGCAGCTCGTGTACCCAATTTACGTGAGTAAAACCGCAGTCTGTGAATCGGTGGTCGAAAATCCGTTAGAATTTTTTAGAAGACTACGTCACAGTCGTCTGAAGCAGAGTTATCGTTTCGCTGTCAGTGCCGTAAACAAAATAGGTTTTCAGCTCACTGTCTCCGAAACCTAGCTCGCCGTTCTGGAGAAATGCTACAGCAGTAGCAGCGTCTTTCCGTCCTGGTACAGTGACATAGTGGATACCGAGCTGCCAATCATTCCTTCTTCCCTTCAGCCAATCACTACGCCACAAAATATTAATTATATTCCGCGCGAAAAGCCCGAAAGAGTGTTTGGTCATAAGTTAAAGCAGAGCGACAGAGTGAAAGATTTGTGAATTCTGAACAAAACACTTTTAGAATACGTAATGCCGCACGTTCATTGACGACGAGAAACTAATCATTATCAGCCGCAATTAATATTCAACAGGCAGCCCACTCTCCTGAGAGATTCTTCGTGAACAGACAGGGTGGGGAGGATGAGGGTCACTTCACTTAAAAAACTGATAGCCTATATATTACGGCATAGACAAAGTCAGTAGCATGTGTCCCTAGCTGGAATTTGAAATTAAATTTTAGCACAAGTAAGGCTATACTTAAACTGACACATAATTACAGTAATGACTAAGTCAGTGGCATATGTCCTGGAATTTGAAATTAAATTTGAGCAGAACTAAGGCTATACTTAAACTGACACATATTACAGCATAGACAAAGTCAGTGGCATTTGTCCTGGAACTTGAAACTGAATTTTAGCAGAAGTAAGGGACACAGCCTGTCCTTGTCTCTTCAAGGTCCTGGTAGGCTGTCGGCCATTGATTTCCTCGTCCCCCCTCCCCCCCCGCCCACCCCTCTTTTTTCTTCTTCAAGGCCCGTCAAGACTCCGGCCCCTCTGACCGTCTGTCAAGTCCGACTACAGGCGCCAAGACTGAGCACACGTGCACCACGACATGACAGGGAGACATGCAACAGGTTGTAACCAAACGCCAAGGAGGAGTCATGATAAGCCCTCCCCGCACCTCCGGCCCCAACTCAGCCCGACACCTGTGCCTCACCGACATCTGCTGTGTGTACCGTCCACTTGATTTACGTCAAGGTATGTCCTGTGGTGTACGTTGTTTATGTCAACTGTACTCAAACCCCGCAATGCACGGAATCAGTCAGGGCTACTGTTCGTAGGTAGTAATGTATATGAAACATACGACAAAATAACGTTTATTCGACTATTTCACGAATACAGAAATTTTACACACAAATCAGCAGGTCCATCAAATAAATGTCCACACACAAACTAAAACACTAGATACTTCCGCTAACGCCTAACTGTGACGACAGAGGTCAAGGCCGCAGGGCCGACGTTAGTCATCACCCGAACTGGCGTCTGCTTTGGTACTGGAATAATAGAGGAGGTTTTCCACAAAGCAGAGTAAGGCTGTATTTTAACGTCACGTCAACTGCACAGGGTCACCCCAGGTCAGCACAAAACAGAAACTGATCAGGCAGACTGGTCAAAAAAGACCCAGAAAATGGAGCAAAGCTGCTCGCCACACGTTTTCAGAAGACATGGTTTGATTCCACCGGGGCCAGCTGCCTTGCCCGCGTTTGTTCTCTTATGCTCTCTCTCAACATTTCTTCCTTAGTGACCTTCAGCGTTCCGCCCTGTTGCCCTACTGGGATTTCGGCAAGTCGGTCCATCAGCTCGCACCTTGTCTGGCTAAACTCGTGGCAGTCAAAACGAGCATACAAAGCGTTTAGTTCTCCAGTATCTGTGCTAGCTGACCCCAGTACCTGGTTCCCCCTTTTCCCATTATAACCACTCATCAGTTCTATCCCATCCCACACCTAGTTTATTTTTTGCTTCTACCCTACTTTTTATTTCCTTATATCAGTTCTGTCCCATTTCAGACCTAATTTATTTTTTGCTTCTACCCTACTTTTTGTTTCCTTATCCCTACGGAGGCTACAATACGGTACTTACTTACTCTGCACACGCTTCAGTTCATCACTGTCCTGTCTTTCAGAAGATTTCTTCTTCCTGTTCAGCACGTGCTTAATGCGCTTCGATATCC
>JABMCL010002408.1:657500-667500 GCA_018857735.1 Alviniconcha marisindica
CTTTGGCCTGAATTCCATGCTGTCATGTTGGCCAATTCTTAGGCTACACAATTTTACATAAAATTAAACAACAGAGAAATCTCGCCTGAATAATTGATCGTTTTCTCGCCCCAACAAGCGATGAGCTAAGCTGTCGAGACAAGAATTGTGTCGCCGAGTACGCGTATCTAGCTGACTGACACACCAATCCGTCTGGCCGTCAGTTGTCAGTTATGCTGCGCAACCAGGCTGTCTCAGCCGTGCCTTCGTCATTGTTCTCTTACGACTAAACAATTAACCAAGACTCAAAGGAAATGCGTCACCACATCTTCAGCGCAGTGGCTAACCAAAACCGAGGTTTCAAAGGAACCACCTTCTCAAAGCGTGTTTTTGCAGAAGAAATCACTCTTAAAATTGAGAAGTTTGTTTTAAAGGAACAATAGTTTTCTCAAAACACGTCAAGTCCACCACTCTCATTTGACCGCCATGCTTGACTGGGCGTTAAAGTTAAACACCAGTTTGCTTTTTTCTCTCCGCGTTTTGTCCAAAGGTAGAAGAGGTAAAGGTTAGTAGTAGTAGCAGTAGTAGTAACGGCCTGGTAGTAGCAGTAGTAGGAGTGTCCTAGTGGCAGCAGTAGCAGCAGTAGTAGTAATAGCAGTAGCAATAATAGTAGTAGCATTATAACATTTGGCGAGTAAAGATGATGTTATCTTGCTGCACACGACAAGTGTCCCGCAGGGCTCCCACTAAACGGTAATTTACGGTATTTTACCGGTTAAGCTCAGCATATACCGGAAACAAAATAAGACTTTGTTTCTGTTATTTTGTTTGACGGTTCTCAAAACAAAACAAACAACAACAACAAAACTGACACAGAGAGATAGTGCACGTGTGTGTGTGTGTGTGTGTGTGTGTGTGTGTGTGTGTGCGTGCGTGCGTGCGTGCGTGCGTGCGTGCGGGGTGCGTGCGTGCGTGCGTGCGTGCGTGCGTGCGTATGTGTGTGTGTTCTAGACGGGGAAGGGAGTAGGGTGTTTGCTAGTAGAGCTCCAGTGATAGTTTAGACGGCCGTGTATCCGACCGGTTACAGTGCTTGTCTGACCGGTTACAGTGCTTGTCTGTCCGGTTACAGTGCTTGTCTGACCGGTTACAGTGCTTGTCTGACTGGTTACAGTGCTTGTCTGACCGGTTACAGTGCTTGTCTGACCGGTTACAGTGCTTGTCTGACTGGTTACAGTGCTTGTCTGACCGGTTACAGTGCTTGTCTGACCGGTTAGAGTGCTTGTCTGACCGGTTACAGTGCTTGTCTGACCGGTTTCCGTGAACCACTTTCGCAACCTTAGAGACGTTACACCGGTTTGAAAACCTTTTGGATACCAAAGACCAAAGTTGGGTACTCACGCCGCCCGATGGAAAAGATCCAAGAGACAGTGAGAAGCCTTTATTTCAACAGTGATCCTTGACGGTGTTTCGACAGTCGAGTTCCGCCAATCGTCACTAACGCTAGGAGGGTTCTAGTATGAAAATAAACTCAACGGAACATTCTAAAACAAATCCTCAATTTAAAGTGTTTATTCTGATCTCTTAACCCGTTGGAAAAAGGCTGGCCTTCTTAAACAGAACAGGTTTTTAAGAGGGCTCGCTCCTTTAACCACGCCACCAACGAAACAGGTCGCCACGTCTCGCATTCTCAGCACAGTGGCTAACAAATCCGACGTCGTAAAGAGACCAACGTTCTAAAAACGTCTTTTGCTAAAGAAATCAAACTTAAAATGGGAGGGGGAGGGCGGGAGGGGGGTGGGGGTGGGGGGGGGGGGGCTAGGAACTTAGAGCATAGGCCTACTGAGATTTGACCGGACCGAATCATTTTGGATGCCAACAAATGTAGTAAAATTTCCGGTTCATTCAATCTGTTGACTGAGAAAGAAGCTCCGGCACCCGGCTGGTCATTGCTGTTTTTTGTTTTTGTTTTTTTTATTTATTTTCTTTTTCGGTGTGAGCCGTATGTATTATATTAGGGTAGAGAGAAAGTTGGTAGGTAGTTTTGTTTAATGTCCTCGGATGTCGGGTTGACATATTAGGGTAGAGAGAAAGTAGGTAGGTAGTGTTGTTTAATGTCCTCGGATGTCGGTTGACATATTAGGGACAAGCTGAGACCAATGCCGAAGCATGGTTCAATATAGCTTTACGTCCACGGAAACCAGAAGGTTCGTTAGGACGGACAGCCCAGGACGGCCACCTCGACTCTCACACAGCTCCTGAACTATTGAGAAAGAAAGTTGCTACAGAGACTAAGATGGCTAGTTCCTTTAAGAGTGGTAAACAAGGTGTCGTTTTCTTCGTCAAGTTTTATTAGTGTCTTCGCCTTAACCTCCATGTCCTGTCGTCACATCGCACAGCCAGGAGAATATATTGCCACTGCAAACACTCGTCCAGTCGCCATACTCCAGAGATGTTGGGAGCGTGAGCTGCAGGGAAGAGTAGCCGTCCTTTGTCACTTATTAATAGCTGGCTGTTTTATCCGACGCCCAAGGGCGATTACTGTAGGCTTATTGTTGTCGACGGATGGCCTCCCCTGGCCAGGGGCGTGATGATCACCACTGTTGCGCAGGAAGAAAGATAAACCATTATGCACAAGTGTATTGTTGTCGACGGATTGCCTCCCCTGGCCAGGGGGGGTGATGATCACCACTGTTGCGCAGAAAGAAAGATTAACCATCATGCAAAGGTGTATTGTTGTCGACGGATTGCCTCCCCTGGCCAGGGGCGTGATGATCACCACTGTTGCGCAGGAAGAAAGATAAACCATTATGCACAGGTGTATTGTTGTCGATGGATTGCCTCCCCTGGCCAGGGGCGTGGCGATCACCTGTGTTGCGCAGAAAGAAAGATAAACCATTATGCACAGGTGTAAAGGTGTGACTGTTCATTAATTTTAGGCAGGACAGTCAAATCAAGTACGTGGGTGCCACATATGGAAAACAAAGAAGCAAAACTGCGCACGTTTAAGCGACTCACAGTTTAAGAGTGTGCAAACAGGATAAAACATAATAATAATAATAAAATATGTCATTCATTGTTACACCTGTCCCAGTTATAAAAAGACGAGCTCCAAGCGCAGTACACCATCACATTAGTCTCCAAGCACAGTACACCATCACATTAGTCACCATCACAATAGTCTCCAAGCACAGAACACCATCACATTAGTCTCCATCACAGAACACCATCACATTAGTCTCCATCGCAGAACACCACATTGGTCTCCATCACAGAACACCATCACATTAGTCTCCATCACAATAGTCTCCAAGCACAGAACACCATCACATTAGTCTCCATCACAGAACACCATCACATTAGTCTCCATCACATTAGTCTCCAAGCACAGAGCACCATCACAATAGTTCCAAGCACAGTACACCACCACATTAATCTCCAAGCACAGTACACCACCACATTAATATCCAAGCACCGTACACCACCACATTAATCTCCAAGCACAGTACACCACCACATTAATCTCCAAAGACAGTACACCACCACATTTTTCTCCAAGCACAGTACACTGTCACATCAGTCTCCATCACAATAGTCTCCAAGCACAGTAAACCATCACAACAGTCACCAAAGACACTACACAACACACACACACACACACACACACACACACACACACACACACACACACACACACACACACACACACCACACACACACACACACACACACACACACACACACACACACACACACACACACACACACACACAGTGAGAGACAGAGAGTGAGAGACAGAGACAGAGACAGAGAGAAAGCAAAGAAATACAAGCATCAGTAAAAAGGCAAATACGGTCTAGCTAATACAACTGCATAATTAAGACAATGATTATGAACAACTAATTAAAAAATTTAGCTTATAGTAATACGACTGTATATTTGTGCTGAAATCAAAGTGTATGCATTTTAAAAGACAATAAACAGCGAACGAGACGATAGTAAATGACCGATGGACAATCAATACAGCAGCGTACACACAATATAAACACAGTCATCATGACTTTAGCAGTAGCTCAGTGAATGAAACCCCCAATATTTGACAGAGCCATAGGCTGCTAGACAAAACAGCCCTCTGTATCATGTCACGTTGCTAGTCAATGTTCTGTTCTAGTTTGCATGCTTCGTTAGCTGTCCATGGAGCAGTGACCTCGCGTTGCTTGGTGACAGGGGTGTATGCCAGACAGACTATTAATCAATTTGAGCTGCACGTGCGTGGCTATGACGCCAATCACAAACAACGAGCAAACTATACGTCAATGGCATTCTGTTTGAACTGCCCAGAACTCTGGACTCGAGTGTATACCTGGTGTTGTTTAGCTTTGATTCAACGATATGTTTTCCATGTGCCTCGGCGCTCCCCCCCCCCCCCCTCCTCCCACCTTTTTGCCCCATCCACCCTTCCCTCAACCCCCGCCAAACCACCCCATACCCCCGACCACCGACCCCGCCTTCCCTCAACCCCCGCCAACCGCCCCTCCCCCCCCACCCATCCACTTCCCGACCGCCGCCACCCCCACCCTCCCCCCCCCCCCCCCACCCCCAACCTTCCTTCGACCCCTTCTAACTCACCCTCTTCCCCCGACCCCCCGCCACCCTTTCTCCACTTCCCCTGACCCCCGCCACCAAACCCTCCTTCCCACTCCCCTATCCCCACCATCCCCACCCCCTTCCCCTGACCCCCACCAACCCTCCCCCTTTCCCCCTGACCCCGCCAACCCCTCCCCTTCCCTGACCCCACCAACCCCTCTTTATCCCCTGACCCTCACCAACCCCTCCCCCCTCCCCTGACCCCCACCAACCCCTCTCCCAAATCCCCTGACCCGCCAACCCCTCTCCCCATCCCCTGAGCCCCGCCAAACGCTCTCCCCACCCCCTGACCCCCACCAACCCCTCTCCCCATCCCCTGACCCTCACCAACCCCTCCCCTCCCCCTGACCCCACCAACCCCTCTCCCAATCCCCTGACCCCGCCAACCCTCTCCCCATCCCCTGAGCCCCGCCAAACGCTCTCCCCACCCCTGACCCCCACCAACCCCTCTCCCCACCCCTGAACCCCCACCACACCCATCTCCTGACCCGCCAACCCCTCCCTTCCCCTGACCCCCACCAACCCCTCTCCCCACCCCCTGACCCCCGCCAACCCCTCCCCCTCCCCTGACCCCCACCAACCCCTCTCCCCATCCCCTGACCCCCCAACCCCTCCCCATCCCCTGACCCCACCAACCCCTCTCCCATCCTGACCCCACCAACCCCCTCCCCACCCCTGACCCCGCCAACCCCTCCCCCTTCCCCTGACCCCCACCAACCCCTCTCCCCACCCCCTGACCCCCTCCAAACGCTCTTCCCTTCCCTCGCCGTCTGTTCTACGTAAAAAAAAAAATCAACTAGAAAGAGAGGGGGAGAGCGGAGAGACAGGAGGGAGGGAAGAGAAGGAAGGAGAGAGAGGGAGAGATAGAGGACGGGGGGACGGGGGGGGGGGGGAACAAAGAAGAAGAAAAGTGTCAATATATATCATCTTTTCTTTTCTTGTTTGTTTGTTTGTTGTTGTTATTGTGTTTGTTGTTGTTATTACGGTTCTGTTGTGTTTCTTCTTCTTCTTCTTTCTTCTTCTATTATTAAATGATCAGAATTTCTTTTCTAATTCATTCACACACCACACACACACACACAACACACACACACACAACACACACACACACACACACACACACACACACACCACACACACACACACACAAATAGACACAACACACAACAACCACACACACAGCACGCACTCACGCGCGCGCGTGCACGCACGCACGCGCGCGCGTGCACGCACGCACGCACGCACACACCATCACCACCACCATCACCGCACCACCACCACCACCACCATCACACCACCAAAAAAAAAACACCCAAAAACAAAAAAACAAAAAAACAAGAATAACAAAAACACAAGAGTAATGTCGTTTGTAGTCGCACCGCATTTTTACAAACATTTGTGCATTACCGTGGCCTTAGACAGCTAAGGGAGATAAGCCAGATGGCAGGCTAACAAGCGTCAACAGGGGCTACAGTCCACTAGAGCTTTAAGAAATGGATCTGGCATCTGCATTGCTGAGCGTCAACAAGGGCTTAGACTACAGCCTGAAGAAAGGAGGCTGGCAGCTACGTTAGGGTCAAAGGGCGACTTGGACCTCGGCTGGCCTTGTTCCACGTCAGAAGGCTTGAAAGATCACACTGACCAGTTCCGGTCCCAAATAATCACAGCTGCGCTTTGACACGAGACATAAGACATATGTCATCAGACATGATAATCTTATTTCGCCAAGTGAGACGCAAGGAATGTATGTATCTCGGTGTTGGTCGATTCATTCATCGTCACCGTCACACTATGCTGTTTAACAATACAGCTCTATTTACCCAAATGAGCAATTGTGCCAGTTGCTACTGCGGGGACTTGCCTTCCGGCCCAAAGCCCAAAGCCTCAGGAGAGAAATGAATCACGTGTAGTTTACCAGCAAAAAACAAGGTTAACAAGCGACGTGTGTGTGCTTGTGGCCCCCCCCCCCCCCCCCCCCCCTCCCCCGCTTAAAAAGAAGAAAATATGTAAAACGGAACTATTCACGCATAAATGACTTCTGTAGACCTGTCGACCTGCCATGTTTTTTGTTCCGTAATGCTGTCTTCATCCATCTCAAGTCTCCACGCTACGTAAATTATGCTTTGTCTAGTCAGAATGTTCGTGTATGGGGGGGGGGGTGGGGGGGGTGTGTGTGGTGGGTGGTGTGTGGGGTGTGTGTGTGTGTGTGCTGTGTGTGTTGTGTGCGTGCGTGTGTGGTGCGTGCGTGCTGTGCGTGCTTGCTGTGCGTGCGTCGTGGTGGTGTGTGTGTGTTAGTGTGTGTGTGTGGTGTGTGTTAGTGTGTGTGTGTGTGTGTGTGTGTGGTATGTGTGTGTGTGTGTGTGTGTGTGTGTGTGTGTGTGTGTGTGTGTGTGTGTGTTGTGTGTGTGTGTGTGTGTGTGTTGGTGTGGTGTGTGTGTGTGTGTGTGGTGTGTGTGTGTGTGTGTGTGTGTGTGTGTGTGTGTGGTGTGTGTGTGTGTGTGTGTGTGTGTGTGCGCCGTTGCAGACAAAGTGCCAGAGCACGAGACTCCGACGACACACTGACAGAGGCGAGGACTGTTGGTGAACTCGCCGCTAGACTTGCTTTGTCGGATCTTGCAGACTGCGCATGCTCTGCTGTCGTTTCACACTCTGCAGCAACGGCATCTGCCGAGACTCTCTGCCGGACAGTTTTATTCCGTCTTTCTTCGTCTTCTTCTTCTTGAGTTTTTAGTGTTTTTTAAATAGTTTTGTTGTTGTTGTTGTTGTTGTTGTTGTTGTTGTTGTTGTTGTTGTGGTGGTGTGTGTGTGTGTGTGTGTGTGTGTGTGTGTGGTGTGTGGGTGTGGGTGTGTGCGTGTGTGCGTGTGTGCGTGCGTGCTGTGCGTGCGTGCGTGCGTGCGTGCGTGCGTGCGTCAGTGTGTGTGTGTGTGTGTGTGTGTGTGTGTGTGTGTGTGTGTGTGTGTGTGTGTGTGTGTGTGTGTGTGTGTGTGTGTTTTACTTTGGGGTTTTCCTTTGTATTTCTTTTGTTTTTGGTTGTTTATTTTTAAACAAAGCAACTGCGCACGACTGCGCACGAGCCCGTGTTTGTGTGCGTGATCTTCACTAGCCTAGCATCTACTCACGGACTTAAATATAGAAGAAGAAGAAGAAGAAGAAGAAGAAGAAGAAGAAGAAGAAACAAAACAGCAACAGCAACGACAACCAAAAAACGTACGAGTTGTCTTTGGAGGAGCTAGTTTTTCAAGTCTTCTGGGTCTACGACTTTCCGCAATCGTGGGCTAGTGCAACAGGCTGCAGTGGTGAGGCGACACTGCAAGGGAAACAACTGCAAGTCGACCACAGAAACCGTAAAGCTTATTAGGGGCAATTACTGATTACACGCCCTATGTAGATTTTCGTGGGCAGTTTCTCTTACACGCCCAGCGCTAATTCCAGTGGCCAGTCACTGGCTGGGAAGTTCTCTTACACGCCCAGCGCTAATTCCAGTGGCCAGTCACTGGCTGGGAAGTTCTCTTACACGCCCAGCGCTAATTCCAGTGGCCAGTCACTGGCTGGGAAGTTCTCTTACACACCCCACGCGAGTCAGAGTAAGCAGTCTCTCACAGTACATTTAGTGCCACAGTACGTTAGTGACGACTGACTGACTGAGGGGAGTCTCTCTTCCACGCCCCATGCTAGATTTCACGATAATAATAACCATCGCTGTCATTTCTACAGCGCCCTATCTCACCAGTAACGGTGCGGACTTAGCCCTTGACATGATCAACAATAACATATGCATTAAAAGAACAGAAATCACCAATTATACATGATGTCACGATTCACGGTATTCCCGGCTCAAATTAATAAACCCACCCGCACGCACTGACAGACACAGACTCAGCTACAGAGAGAGAGAGAGAGAGAGAGAGAGAGAGAGAGAGAGAGAGAGAGAGAGAGAGAGAGAGAGAGAGAGAGAGAGAGAGAGAACTCGAACTCGAAAACTTCTTTTACAAGGATTGTAGTTTAGGTTCAGTCAAAAACCTGTCTAACAACTAGTCCTTGCTAAGCTACTGATGAATAGGTATCAAATTACAGGCAGTATTTATATACATATAGGCATGAATGAGTGAGTGAAACGTTATACATGAGAATTTCCACACAAAACATAGCGTGAGAGAGCCGGTTAGGCGGCCTAGCGATAAGGCGTTAGGCTGGTAAGCAGAGGACCTCGGTTCGATACCGTCAGTTTCGGCTCTCCTTTCTCTTCAAAAAGGTTGTGGTTTGTGAACACTGCCTTGTGACTTTGTCCCTCACAATTAATGAAACATTAAAATGGCTCTCATCGCTGCCCATCTTAATGCAGGTCATTCTGGTGGTGACAGTGTAGCGATAGGTATATAATCTCCCTCTTCCCCCACCTCCATACCCCCTCCCCCCCCCCCCACTTCCATACCCCCCCCCCCCCCCCCCCCCCCCCCCCCCCCATTCTCCCCATCCCTAATAAGCCTTATGGTTTCTGTGGACGTTAAGCACCATGTTTACTTATTCAACATAGCGTGCTCACAGATGAACACATGCCAAACATCATTCAGTGACATATTATGAGCATACGGTGAGCATATTATGAGCAAATGAAGCAGCGGAACATTTGATCAGTTCATATGACTAGTATCGGAAAAGAAAACAGAAGCAGTCAATGCTTATCTTATAAATAACACCGTAAGGGAGAAGGGTGGGGGGGGGGGGGTCGGAAGCAGTCGGAAGGACTGGGCGGAGTTGTATGGGTGTATAAAATAAGTTTCAAATGACCAGTCATTGCAATGGCAATCACTCGAAAACCTCAGTCTCTCTCTCTCTCTCTCTCTCTCTCTCTCTCTCTCTCTCTCTCTCTCTCTCTCTCTCTCTCTCTCTCTCTCTCTCTCTCTCTAAAAGAGACAGACAACTGGAACTCGAGTTCTAAAAGAGAGAGAGAGACAGACAGACAGACAGACAGATAGACAGAGACAGTCAGGCAGAGACAGAGACAGAGACTACTCCAGTCTGTTCAGTTTTTGAAGAAGTACGGCAGCTCACAACGCTGCCACTGAGTGATCCCAGTCATTAGGAGATGGGGCTGACCGACTTCATGTCCTGTGACAGTACCCAGCTGACGCGTGGCGTGCCACAGGGCGCTGTGTTCTGGCGCCTTTTCGGCCTGAACCCTACACCCAGCGCAGCGCCGTGACTGAGGGAGCCGCGGACTGAAAACTGGGCCTGGTATTGATCGCCACCTCACCGGTTTCTTTATGGCTCCTTCCGCCCTCACAGCTGCTGCGCTGCGTACGGAGTCGTTCAGAAGTGCTGACGCAGTGCAATCAGCGTGTGCGTGTGTTGAATCGAGTTAAACTACACAGAGAG
>JABMCL010002408.1:672500-695000 GCA_018857735.1 Alviniconcha marisindica
CTAAGGCAGAATGCACTGTACAAGAAGTTGCAAAAAAAGTACAAAGTACAACAGAAAAATTCAAATGTTTCCATCCATAGGACCACCAATCATGCAAAATTAGATTACAGCAATTTCAGCAAATAAAACCTGTACATGACCAAACTCTGATCTGAACATACATGTATGTAATAGTTCTAATACAAGTTGATATACCGCACACTAAAATAAAGAAGAAGAAGAAAATGTACAGCAGCATATTCTGTACACACGTGTGCCCACATACACACATACCACATGCACACACAGGTAGGAAAGATACATATATCTTTTTCTTTATATCATATGATGCAAAGTTGAAGACAAGTTTTTAAGGTTTGCTTAGTGTGTGAGTAATTTCAGTTACTGATGGCAGATTTAAGGCCATAATCTGATTATGGCATTAGTATTTCCAGTAAATCCAGTCAGTGATGGACTCTGAAGATTTAAATCCATTAGTGTATGAGTAAATCCAACCATTGGCAGAGTCATTAAAGTGAATTCAATTAGGCGTTGAAGATCTAAGACTAAGAGCATCAGTGTTGAAAAATTTATGAAGTAGTTCTTGGAGTGAATTGATCAGCGAAGGCAAATCCATCCCTGGGAAAGGTAAACTATTGAATCCTGGATCTACTGCATCATTTGCAGTGTTCTGCCAGCCAGTGCCTTCCTCAAGTAGTCATGCTTTTAGGCCACAGTACACTTTAGACAGCCAGTGACACCAAACAAGGTGTCTGTGCTCCCATAATTGTAGTATTAACTATTATCTTGTAAAACCTGTTTTGCTTTTACTGTGCTAGTTTCAGGTTTCGTGTGTCAAAACAAGTTTTCAGCATTTTATGACATTTAGTGTGTGTATGTGTGTGTGTGTGCATGCGTGTATGTGTGTGTGTGTGTGTGTGTGTGTGTGTGTTTCATTAGTCCAACTGTTAGTCTATTATGATGTTATTAATTTAACTTGTTTTTATTATAAGCAAAAAAGCAAAACAAAACAAACATCTGGAACACTACTCTTATTGATTGATTGGTTCTTTGTCGTTTACTTTCTCTATGTGCTTGGTATCAATCAAATAGTTTTTGCCTTGGCCTTGATGTAACCTACAAAGTTGACAGGGTTATCAGAAGCCATTACTTACAAGTTTACTAACTTCTTACCATAGACCCTAATCATTTGGTTGCTTATTCCTTTTGTCTTATGAAGATCTAGATTCGAGAAAAAAAAATGATAAAAAAAAAATCTTGTGACTAATAATGAGTGTGTGTTTGACTGACAGAAATTTGACTCTAATTGATTATGTGTGGCAATACTGGCATGGAGGAGACTGATTATGTGTGGCAATACTGGCATGGAGGGGTCTGACTGATTATGTGTGGCAATACTGGCATGGAGGGGTCTGTGATTATTTTGGTTTTGATTATGTTGCAATACTGACATGGAGGGGTCTGATTGGTTATGTGTGGCAATACTGGCATGGAGGGGATTGATTATGTGTGGCAATACTGGCATGGAGGGGACTGATTATGTGTGGCAATACTGGCATGGAGGGGTCTGACCGATTATGTGTGGCAATGCTGGCATGGAGGGGTCTGATCGATTATGTGTGGCAATACTGGTGTGGAGGAGACTGATTATGTGTGGCAATACTGGCATGGAGGGGTCTGACTGATTATGTGTGGCAATACTGTGATTATGTGTGGCAATACTGGCATGGAGGGGTCTGGTTGATTATGTGTGGCAATAGTGGCATGGAGGGGTCTGACTGATTATGTGTGGCAATGCTGTGATTATGTGTGGCCATACTGGCATGGAAGGGTCTGACTGATTATGTGTGGCAATACTGGCATGGAGGGTACTGACAGTTGACAGACAGGTCATGTAATGGTACCTGGGGCGTGCTTTAATTTATCAAATGACAGTGGGTTGGGAAGAGTGAGATAAATGGATCAGACGCATAGTTCGTGACCTAGCAGCGATCGGCATTTCAGACTGGACTGGCCGTTGTGTTTACTGAGCTTGTTCAACAAACTGACCACGGCCAGTTAGCTACGCCCACAGTACGGCTTGGATTTTCCGGTTATTGGCTTTAGTTCTAATGGGTGTCCCCAGCGTTGGGCGGCTCTGACGTCACATAGTCTTTGAAAGGGACAGAGTAAAAATAACCCGGGGAAGTCACGCTCTAACCTCTTGCTGGGGTCAGTATACGTGTATGGGTAATTGGTGTGTGTTCCACTTCTCTGTCCAGGGTCAAGTCAAAGGCCTTGGGTTGTGTAACACTGCTCTCTCTCTCTCTCTCTCTCTCTCTCTCTCTCTCTCTCTCTCTCTCTCTCTCTCTCTCTCTCTCAAGCTTCTTCCCCCGCCGGCCCCGACTGAATACAAAGAAGTTTGCATTAAAAGAGAGTTTAGTGTGGAGAACAGTCCAAGTGACGTCCCTTGCGCGCACACACACCACGCACGCACGCACGCACGCACACACACACACACACACACACACACACACAGAGCACTTTTCTAGGCTTATAAAGTGCGCGCAACAGGATGTTGCCAACATAAATGTCAGACGCGCTGAACGCTAGATCGTAACAGGTTCGTTTAAAGGACAAGTCCAAGGTTAGGGGTGATTTTTGAAACGATTTCTGTTAAAGCTCTCTGAGAACGATGATGTAGGTGAAACTGTGATCTGAGGGTTATAAATGCACGAAAAAAGGCATTTTCTGTCGTACCGAAAGCGTCGCCATGACACCCAAATCACGTGACCATATGCCTACTACGTCACTCTGGGGAGTCACTGCAAAATGGCCAACTCGAGCTCCGAAGACGAAACTGATACTTTGCCCGGAGACCCACAAGGATACAGCCGTATCAGTTTGAGCCTGTCAGGCAGGATTTTGAAAGAGTACCGGAACATCGTGTCAGCTTCGAAGCAAACTCCATGCGGTATTCCATGGGGTTTGCGAAATCGCACTCACTGAAGTGCTCGCTACACAAATGGGCGTGATGCGGCGCAGCAAGAAAGTCAGCTCGTTTGAATTGTATAAATTTAATCCACTTTCGCCTCACTGCGGGTCGATTGCGCGGGAGCTCGTGCATTGTTATACCTGGGTCGTCTGCGAATTGTTACAGTTCGCGGCAACACAGTAGGCCGGCATAGTTAACTTTTTTGTCGACCACACGCATGCACAGTTTACTGAAGAATCTAAGATGGCAACCGCACTGACTCCCCAGACTGACGTCACTTCCGGGAAAGTCGCGTGACTGATGGAGAACCCGAGACTGTAGTCTCGGCCAGCCTACAGAAAATGAAATCGATTAAAAACCCAATTTAAAAAAAACAACATTTTTTTATTTCATTAAATCTGAAACTAGTGACTCATTTGTCAATCATTTCGATGGTCATTTTGCATACTTAAAAACCTTGGACTTTTACTTTAAGCCGGCTTGACCCTTTCCCCGCTGAAGAGTCTGTGGTGCTGATCAGATGCAATAGCTCTTCCAATCTGGAAGGCACAGGTCAGGCTCACCAGAAGTGTTCATTGATTCAGAGATTTTGCTCCACACGAGGTAGGTGTGTGTGTGTGTGTGTGTTGGGTGGGGGGGGGGGGGGGGGGGATTTAAGCAGACTGTATAAAATACGCCATCGCCATCGTAACGGCAAAGCGAAAAGCGCTTTGTCAAAAACTGTCGATGACGTGTTGGGGGCATGGCTGAGTTAAAAGCTACTCAACAACTGCACACCTACGGCACTTCAACAGCCGATGCCGATTGATGAGTTAAAAGCTACTCAACAACTGCACACTTACGGCACTTCAACAGCCGTTGCCGGTTGATGAGTTAAAGGCTATTCAACAACTGTACACTTACGGCACTTCAACAGCCGTTGCCGGTTGATGAGTTAAAGGCTATTCAACAACTGTACACTTACGGCACTTCAACAGCCGTTGCCGGTTGATGAGTTAAAGGCTATTCAACAACTGCACACTTACGGCACTTCAACAGCCGTTGCCGGTTGATGAGTGACAGTTAACAGTCTTAAGCTGGACAGGTACTGGATTTGTCACCTACCGCATTTTTTGTTTGTTTTTGTGTTGGTGTCTCGGGTAATAATGTGCTGGTCGCGACATGTTGCTGCGTCCTGGGGTGACCCACACTCCGAGCATCGCTTTCCGGCATCTTCCTCCTTTGAAGGAAGGATGTCGTAAACCAGTGCTTGGAATTTGGAGGTGACCCTGTGCGGTTGACAGACGTAACAAACCCCAAAACAAAATAATCCTTCGGAAGCAAAGGGAAGGCTGTACTGATACAGTCGGGTACTCCCAGCTTCCGCGCTTTTTTGTTGTTGCTTTTTTTTCTTTCTTTTTTTCTTCTTTTTTTCCTTTCCTCCATCAACATGGAAGTGTTTGTGCCAGATTTGTTTTTATTCAAGGATGAGTTTTGACAACATTAAGATTAGATTTTCGTCAACAAGGAAGTATTTTGACCAGGTTTGTTTTTCGTGAAGTTAGTGTTTTGTTTTTCTTCAACAAGGAAGTGTTTCAATTTGTCCAGACCTCTATATCTTCGGCTTGGACACGCGTGTAAACATTTCTTCTTCTTTTTCTTTTTCTTCTTCTTCTTCTTTTCTCTCTCTCTCTCTCTCTCTCTCTCTCTCTCTCTCTCTCTCTCTCTCTCTCTCTTAGTTTTTATATAGAAACCATTAATGTGAACTCAGTACACTATACAAGACGATGTCTGCAGGCGGTATAGTGATATCGATTAGTTCTCAGCAACAGGATCCAGCAAGGATAGTTCATTGTTCACGCCGGAATGGACTGGAAAGGGAAGCTTTTAAGAGGCAACCACTAGTAAGACTACTCCCCCACTCTCTCTTCCCCGTGCTGCCAGAGACTATGGCGCTGACCACGATCCACGTTTTTGTCTGTGGAAGTAGCCCCTGTAAGCGTACGAGAGCTAGTTTTCTTGCCATCCATCCACGGCTGCGATAGTCGGAATGCTAAAGAGCCATCTGGGGCACGACTTTATCTTCCAGCCAGTCAGAGGAATTCTAATTTCCGCAACAAAATTAAAGAAAAACTGATGATAATAATAACCGGATTCTCGTTGTGACTGACGTCAGCTTCGCACTATGAGATTTGGTCAGTGGTGTTCGGCCCAGTCTCTCCGCAGCGACTTCTTCAACCGCCGACATGACCAGCAGTCACGTATGCTATCGGGGAATGACATCGTTCACTTCCATCCCGAGTCGTGGCCGCTCTTCTGGATCAATGGCCCTCTTTTTTGTATTGATTAGACGCGTCTTTTGACCTTACCGAACACTAGAAGTGTCAACGCGGTTATCTTTCACTGAGGTTTACGCGACTGGTTTCGTGCAGGGCTGGAGCTGAAAGTGAAAGTCGCTGAATATTCAGTGTCTGAATGAATGAATGAATGATTTTTTTTATATAGCGCATAATAAAATTCCACACAAAACCTTGCGTGTTCACAGCGACAAATACACACATTGCATATATGTAAGTTCTCACAAGCTAAAAACTACCAAAGGACACTCGTACCAGAAAATACAAGCATCCCCTACCCACCCACCCCTTCCCAAAAATGCAACTATACATAGCAGTTAAATGTAAAAATATATACAGAATAGCTCGTAACTCCAGGATAACCCCTGCCCCCTTCACCCTTCCTTCCCGTGCTCTCCCGAGGTGGGCTACTGCGGACGCAGAAATTAAAGTTCCCTCTGAGAACGCGGAGATGACAGATGTTCAGCCTTTAAGGCGTGGAGTAGGTCAAAATATAGCCACGCGTGCTTTGCCCACTGCCATAAAAAAAATGTATTCCTTGTCCTAATTTCAACCTTCCCGGTGGCAGGTTACAGCTAAACACGCGTACACCTTACGTATGTGGCTTTGCATGAAGTGACATGGTGCATGGTTGTATGGTGTACACAGGACTTTCGCCGAGACGGCTGCAGTTTCATGTGGCACCAGCCATGCCAGCGCTGTAAGTACACCACTTCGGTGGTTAGTAAAAAAAAAAAAATTTTTTTAAAGCTAATCACCCATGTAGAACCACATGCGAGCGCAGTGAGTCTGCTCAAGAGAGCGGAGAATAGCGCTATATAAACGATCATCAATCAATCAATTAAGAGGATCTTGGAGTTGTTGTCAGATTATTGTGATCGGCTTGTTGGTTCTGGTGCAGCGTATACATACGCTCAGAGACGCCACAGCTCATATATCCCATACGCTCGGAGGCGCCCCAGAGCTGTATGAAAGTCGAGATGGCCGTCCTGGGCTCCCCGTCCCTAATAGTCCTTGTTGCCTCTGTGGCATTGACGCAACCTTGAACTTGAACTAGAGACACCTCACTCGCTGTGACTAGCATCCCTGGCACCTTGTCCGGCGGAGCATCGATCTGTGAAACGGCCCAGCTGGCATCAGTGCCCAGGGTCTCAGTCAAACGGGCCGCGCCGGACCGTTGCATTATTTAGGTCTTGCCTCACTCGCACCTGGCTGCTCGCTGCGCCACCACCTTGGATGTACGAGGAAGGGAGGAGTCGGTGGGTGGACAGGTGTTGTAGGTAGGAGAAGCCGACAGACGGAATTAACGCTTTCTCTGCCAAGCGGTCTGCCCTGTTGGTGCAGTGGCCTTCTAAGTATGTATACAATATATATATATAAAATAACACAATAATAATAATAATTTATTTTATATAGCGCCTCAACAACAATTATATGAACTCTTAGCGCTGTACGGATCAACAAATGCAATAAAACACACATCAGTATGTTACTTAAATTAGCCTTAAATTAGCCTATTGTGGACACAGTAATCAGGGTGCTGTCTTGAGAACCTGATGCTGTTCAGCCCTCTCACCTTAAAGTCTGGAGTAGGTCAGAATACAGCCATGCATGCTTCACCCGCTGCCAGGAATTTCGTCCTTGTGCTCAATTCTACCAGCCCGGTCCATTGAACTCCATTTGTTACAGATCCCCTCCCTGCTTATTAAGACTTATTTGGTTTGCTTTGTTGTGTGTGTTTTTAGCGTGCTGTTTCGGCCAATGCAGTTTTCCGTGCGGGTCCACGGAATAAAATAGTCACCCTCCTCCTCGTCGTTTTGACTTGGTTACGTTTGCTGTTGATTGTAGTGTGTCCAGAACTGATTTCTTTCTTCAACGTGAGAAGACCGACCGTTGTGCGATAGACATGACGTTAAGTTCAAAACAAAATCGACTGACTCCCCCACCCACCCTCATAGGAGAATACATGCAACATACGATTCAGTCAAGCGGCCATACAACCGAACATGTGATGTCGTGCAAGTAGATGTGAAGTACTGTGCCAAGGACACCGTCCGACGCCCTCGAGGAAAGGGAAGGCGTTGAGGAGGTGGAAAAGAAACCGAGATTTATTGCACTTCGCTGGTTAAGCGGTGGCCACGTGCACAGCTGACGGCTGCTGTTAGTGTCAGGCAGCGGGTCAGAATACACAGGATACACAAGTCTACAGAGGAGAAGTGTACACACAGTAAATCTCTTCTGCATAATCGATATTGTGTTGGTTCGAGGCTGGTGCTGACGGGACCATGTAAACATTATGCACACGAGTCCTCCAGGCGGTGAGATGCCTCCTCTGTGCGACGTCCACTGGCTCTGTTTGGGCAAACGGGGAGCGCGCACTACGTGCTTAGCAGATCGAGGAGCTGCGATACATCGCCTAGCTAACGGGGGCTACACGTTACTTATTCATAAGTGGATGGTGTGAGGAGCTTGCGACGCGGTGCATCTTCAACGGCAAACTCCAAGCACTTCCGTCCTGGAAGGATGCCAGGGAGCGAGGCTAAGCTAGAGTGTGGGTGGTTCAGAGGGAGTAGTGAGATAACGCAGGGTCTCCAGGCGGCTGGACTAGTCGGAGCTCAGGAGCTGCGTGAAAGTCGAGGTGGACGTCTTGGGCTCCCCCGTCCCTAATAGTCCGTACGGTCTCTGTGGACGTAAAGCAACAATGAAACAAAGCTGGAATCGATTGCTATATTGTGCGCATTAAGCTGGTGTTTTGTAGACGTGGAAGGGAGTGTGGGTGGTGGTGGTGGTAGTGGGGAGAGGAGGGGTAGGGGGATAAATGCGGTATATTACGCTTTTCACGCTGCTGTATTAGTTTTGCTGCTTTGAAGTAGATACTGAGATTATAAGCATGCGGTTTTCGGCTCGTTAACATAGCGCTTTAAAGCGAGGGAAGTGTGGGGGGGGGGGGGGGGGGGGAGAGAGAGTAGAGGACAGTAAGATATATGATAGGGGAATATGTGTGTGTTAGGCAATTTAGGCTTCTGTGCTAGACTTGTAGTATGGAGAGCATTCTATTTACGACGCACAAACAATGCGGGGGGTGGGGGGGGGGGGGGGGGGGAAGAGGACAGTAAGATATATGATACAGGAATATGTCTGTGTCAGGCAATTTAGGCTGCTGTGCTAGACTTGTAGTATAGAGATCATGCTATTTACGACGCACAAACAGTGGGGGTGGGGGGGTGGAAGAGAGTAAGAGATGATACACTTGGAAGTTCATTCATGCTGCTGTGCCGGCCTTTTTGATGGGTAAGAAGCGCATGCTATTTTCTGCGCAACTGTATGGATTTTCGGGGGGGGGGGGGGGGGGGGGGGGGGGCGTGGAGTTTGGGGGTAAAGTAGCAGACGATACGATATATATGTATTAGGCATTTCAGTGACGCTGCTGTGTTAGTTCGGTTGTCGATTTGGGGCTGGCGTGAAGGGGGGTGGGGGGTGGGGGGGTACGGGCGAGGCACCGAGGGAGGACTGTTAATGAAGTAAGTGTGTTATTCCTCCGCCCGCTTTGTTTTCAGCTGGGAGTCAGGCCTTCCCGTCTCACTTACGGCTACTGCGCCTGCCCCGTCAGTCTCCATTCAGCGGGTTCGCTCCCCCGTGACGTCACTGTCGCCATGGCAACGATCGATCGGACGGTGGCGTGCCAATAGGTTCAATATTGCCGGCGTGAGCCTGTTCTCCCTTCTCTTGACCAGTCAGCCATTTAGTAAAAAAAAGGAAAAAAGAAAGAAGGAGCACTCTTAAACGCGGCAGCCGTCCCGGTCTGATTTTAGGGCTAATGCACAGCCGATTCGGCATTTCGTGCCGGAACCCCGGTGTCCATCTTCCTGGCTGATTACCGCGCCTCGCTGTGGCAGTCCCAAACCCAAGTACAGGACGCAGTCGTCGAGGGCCGAAGCCCAATCAGTTACGCTTTGTGGCGAGTTTTGTGAATTTGTTCCGACCCCCCCCCCCCCCCCCCCCCCCCCCCCCCACCCCCTCGTCCCCCTTTTTATGAAGCATTAAAACTGGTTGACACTGCTGCCCATCTTAATGCAGAATCATACTAATGGTGACAGTGGGGCGTTAGGTAGAGCCTCCACCTCTGGGATTTCATTCCCCGCCAATACCTCCCCGGAGACGACCCGGCATTCCGCAAGAGGTGAAGTTAAGTAGCGGTTCATGTCCTCGGATGTCGGTTGACCTATTACGGACAAATTGTGATCAGTGCCGAAGCACGGTTCAGTGTTGCTTTACGTCCACAGAAACCGTAAGGCTCGTTAGGACGGAAAGCCCAGGACGGCCACCTCGACTTTCACACAGCTCCTGAACTCTGATATTAAACAAGTCGAGCGAACCTGGCTATAATGGTGCCGACCCTCCACAACTGATCACCTAGCAGAAAGGCTGACATTGATGCCCGTCGTCCTGGTGGTGACAGTGCAGCGTTAAGTTGGGCATTGCCCCCTTTTATGCCTCCCCCACCCCACCCCACCCCACCCCACCCCCCACTCTCTGGAGAGAACTCGGCGTTAAACAAGCCGACCAGGCACTATCTGTTGTGGCGCCCACCCTCACAACTAGTGACACGGCAAAAAGGGTGGCATCGCTGCCTATCTGAACGTAAAATCATGTAGGTCTTGACACTCTGTCTTCCCAGTCAGCGTGGTTTCAACCAGCATGTCTTCGAAGACGACTCGGTGTTAAAGAAAATGTCTTCGAAGCAAAGCCACCACAGGCACTTGATGCTGAGCAGTTGTTGTTTTTAGTCAAGTTCTGGCTTATTGGAAACAAACTAGGATGGACTCCAACGTTAAAGATGCTCAGCAGACCGCTTACCACAAGTTGGGCGTAAAGCAATCAGATGAGAAAAATTAATGAAATCATTTGATACAGTGTACTTTCACGCGGTTGAATAATGATCTTACTGTCTGTTTTATTAAAGGGATTAGCTTTCAGTTACCAGTACACGTCACAGTACTTTTGAGAACGGATCCGCCGTTTATGTGGAGGCTGGCTTTAGTACCACAGTGTTCTTCATTCTGTTCATTATGTTTATGTGGAGGTTGGCTTTAGTACCACAGTGTTCTTCATTCTGTTCATTATGTTTATGTGGAGGTTGGCTTTAGTACCACAGTGTTCTTCATTCTGTTCATTATGTTTATGTGGAGGTTGGCTTTAGTACCACAGTGTTCTTCATTCTGTTCATTATGTTTATGTGGAGGTTGGCTTTAGTACCACATTGTTCTTCATTCTGTTCATTATGTTTATGTGGAGGTTGGCTTTAGTACCACAGTGTTCTTCATTCTGTTCATTATGTTTATGTGGAGGTTGGCTTTAGTACCACAGTGTTCTTCATTCTGTTCATTATGTTTATGTGGAGGTTGGCTTTAGTACCACAGTGTTCTTCATTCTGTTCATTATGTCGTGCTTTCTTCCTGCCTTTCTATTATTCTTTTCTTTGTTTCTATATTCTTCATTCGTTTTTATAGTTTTACTAAACCAGCAGCTGGGTTTCATACTGGACGGAGAAGACGTGGATACATGTATAATTGTGATAAATAGTGCATCATTGGCAACCTGTATATCGGCGCCTGTAGTGGATATAGGGCAGTAGCTCTCCCGTCAGTTGTTACTCGCAGTTCTACCCAGTGTACAGAGGACAGTAAACAACTGGTGTCGGCATAGGACAGGGCGGTAGTAATGGCAATGTATGACTTGTGTCGAAGTCGGTGACTGCCCCGGTCAATAATTCAACTCCAGGATTCCACTCCTCTCTGTGGCATCTGGACGCTTTTGTGCTGGCCGTAGTTCATCACGAGTCGGTCTCGGCTTCTCATAATCGATGTCCTGATGACTTCCCGGTGTCTGTGGAACACTGGTGGTTCTTCCTTGTGCCGTGCACTTGACAGTGATATGATCATCACGTGATCTGAATTACAGTCAGTGTGCTCATTTGTATGGAATTGTGCGAGATGTAAAGGGAAAAGAAAAAAGGGAAGAGGGTAATAGATAATTGAATTTTGACGCACAGCCAACCACGACGGTTGCTTTAGGAAGAGAAGAAGAAGCAGAAGGTTATGACGATGATGTGTTAGTTAGCAGCTGGTCTCTTTAGCGCCTTGACAAGTGCGCAAGGTCACCTCAGGACGAACACCCTCCGTCGTAAGGCAATACACTTTGGAAAACATTTTCAGGTCTGAAACTATACCCCAGTCACACTCACACACGCACGCACGCACCCACGCACGCCCGCACTCACGCACGCACACACATGCACACACACACACACACACACACACACACACACACACACACACACACACACACACACACACACACACACACACACACACACACAAATACACACACACAGATTGATTACATTTTGTTTCTCAATGATGTTAGCCCAAAGGCCGACAGACGTATCTGCCATTGCCACAGTAGTACTACTATTAGTACTGATCAAGACATTCATAATCATAGTGAAAGAAATTATGGCAAAAAGAGCATAAATGATATATATCTTAGCATATCTTGTTATAATGGACACAAAAACACCACCACATACTGGAGACAAAAACACCACAACCAAAAGCAGATAAGTAGCCTGTATTTCATTTTTCACCGTTTAAATGTTGTTTTGTTGCTTGAAAAAGGAGCTTACCCCGAAAATTCGCGCGTTGTGTTTGTGTCATATTAAAGAGGCGTTCTTTTTAACCTTTCGTGTGTTTTAATCGAGATACACAACTCTAAGTACCACCATTGAGTTGTCTAGAAAATAAGCAATCTAGGACCACTGCTAATGTACCAGTATTGATCTTTGAAAGGCGTAGGAACTGACGAGACAGAAGAATACGTGTAGTGGAATGCTACAACAACCGGTATTGATTTTTCTGTCCGTTAATCTGGCCTAAGTGCTAACAAGGCTAAAGAATAGACTGCTAACGAGTGTGGTGATCATTCAGTGAGTTACTTGGCCAAGCTGAGTCCTCTCTGAACGGCTAATGGCATTGCATACCTTTTCTGTTGCGTGTGCTCATTTCTTGTGGTTAAGGAAGGGTTGGCTTCCCACAGACTTTTACTTCGGTCAGGTTCGTTCAGCCGGGAGGTGGCATGTTTATTTCAAGCAACCATTCAGAGGGTGGCCTGTGATCCCCCAGGGTTGCTTTGGTGGAGTGAGCTTCGCCCTGAGGACTTTCGCCACTGACCGGGTGTTAAAAAACAAACAGCTACATGTAATCCTTCTTCTTCTTCTTTCGTCTCTTCTCACTGGCAGAGGTAAACGTCCTCCGACAGAGGGAGACGTCTTCTGACAGGGGGAGACGTCTTCTGACAGGGGGAGACGTCTTCTGACAGGGGGAGACGTCCTCTTACAGGGGGAGACATCCTCTGACAAGGGGGAGACATCCTCTTACAGGGGGAGACGTCCTCTTACAGGGGGAGACATTCTCTGACAAGGGGGAGACATCCTCTTACAGGGGGAGACGTCCTCTTACAGGGGGAGACATCCTCTGACAAAGGGGAGACATCCTCTTACAGGGGGAGACATCCTCTGACAAGGGGGAGACATCCTTTTACAGGGGGAGACGTTCTCTTACATGGGGAGACATCCTCTTACAGGGGGAGACATTCTCTGACAGAGGGAGACATTTTCTCACAGGGAGACATCTTCTGACAAGGGGGAGACGTCCTGTTACTGGGGGAGACGTCCTCTTACAGGGGGAGACATTCTCTGACAAATGGAGACATTATCTGACAAGGGGAGACATTCTCTGACAGAGGGAGACATTCTCTGACAAGGGGGAGACGTCCTCTTACAGGGGGAGACATCCTCTGACAGGGGGAGACGTCCTCTGACAGGGGGAGACGTCTTCTGACAGGGGGAGACGTCCTCTGACATCCTCTGACAGGGGGAGACGTCCTCTGACAAGGGGAGACGTCCTCTGACAAGGGAAGACATCTTCTGACAGGACAAACAACCTCTGACAGGGGGAGATGTCCTCTGACAGGGGGAGACGCCCTCTGACAGGGGGAGACGTCCTCTGACAGGGGGAAACGTCCTCTGACAGGGGGAGACATTCAGAGGAGTGAGGGCACGTGAATGGGAATGAAGGCTTCCCCCACGCCATTAGCTCCGCTGAACATTTCTCTTGGCAGCCGGCGCCAAGTGCGAGCCATTGGCCAGAGTGCCACCCCGGGACTGGCCCCAGTCCACAACAATAACGGCTTACTGCCATGCGGGTTTCCTAACCCGGCCTGGGAATTGTCCCATTGTAATTTGATTTCTGTGCTGGCGTCTTTGGCCATTTTCTCCAGACACTGGATAGGCGAGTTGCCGTTCTCCGTGTGCGTGGGAAATGGGAAGGGACAGGTAATGCGGGCTGGCGGGGGTGGGGAACGCAAGGGAGGATAGTGAGGAATGGTTCAAGGACCATGATGAAAACCTAGTTCACCCCCCCCCCCCCCTTCCCCCACCACTTCTCTATGTCTCTTATCATCTTCTTCGTCGTTACTGTGGTAGTCAGTGTTGTTACTCTTGTTTTGTGTAGCCTGTTGACGTGTAGATTAGCAGGGACAGATTGTAATAATAGGCAACTGCCTAAAATCGTAATCCATGTGTAATAAAGATCTGAGTTCTCTTTAAAAAATACTGTAATAATTCAGTCAAAGTATTGTTACATTGAGAGAGAGGGGGAATAAGTGACACTGACAGCCGTTGTGCTGCAAATTCACAGTACAAGATGCTTTCCTTTCCTCGTTTAACAAGGGTTGAGTGTTAGAACGCAACGTCTCCCTACATATTTCCAGTCAAGATACATAGTTCTGGTAGTTAACCCTCGTTTCTATATTATTTTAGTTTTAAGTCAAGTTCTCGTCTTTGTTAGGTACCTTTGTCATCGTGTGCCTCACTTCGACCTTAAACCATCTTCAGTAAGCACAAGCCCCACTATATTGGAGAACGAGATCGAAAATCATTTGTGAATGTGTGTGTGTGTGTGGGGGGGGGGGGGGGGCTGGTATGTCATTTGGTGAGTAATGGGGCTGCTGCGTGTCCAATTTGATGCACTGCCTGCACGTTTTGTCTCCCCGGCACATGGTGACAAACCGTGCCGAAAGGTTCACTTGTTGCATGTTTTGTCACCCCTTCACCAGCAGCACTATAATCTCTCTGTCTTCTTCCCTCCACGTGCGCGCGCGCCGCGTGTGTGTGTGTGTGTGTGTGTGTGTGTGTGTGTGTGTGCTGTGTGTGAATATGTATGCATGAGTGCACGCGCGCGTGTGTTGTGTTTTATTATACCCTCGTCAGTCAGTGTTAAACTGAAATGTGTGTATTGCTTTCAGTAGACCACAAGGCTACCGCTGCCTGTAGCTCTGTAAGCGGTGTCAAAATATGACTGTACAGAGACTGAGTGATTGTACGGTTTGATCGTGTGTTGTGTATACGGTCCTGTAGATATGCTGGATGGAATGATTGGTGTGATTTCATGAGGTTAAAGGTAAGTATGGACTGACTTTGGGTGTGATGACTGTTTTTGATCAGAATGTTCTATTGTACAGCGCCTAGTGAAGTTTATAGCATGATATGCGCCTAACAAGTTTTCTGTATTATTATTATTGTAACATCAGCCACACAACATCAGCGACATAGCCGAGAAGCAAGAAAGATCAAAGCAGCAGTATTTGTTTATTATTCAGTGGATTTCTCATGTTTTCAAAAGAACTGTAAGCAGTCTGCGGAGAAAATCCGGTTTACTGCTTCTGAAGTTGAACGATTTGCACACACCTGGTGCTGATCAGTTGATCTTTATTGTACCATTGGTGACAAAACGTGCAGGCATCGCTGCACCTTGGTGGGACAAAACGGGCCGCAAGAGGCGCTTCGTGACTGCGATAATGAAAATGGTGTTGCCTTGCTGCCTGCCTGCCTTGGGGAAAAGTGACAGGATTCAAGTTGGTTAAGTGTTGCTTTACGTCCATAGAAACCGTAGGTTTATTAGGGACGGGAGCCCAGGGCGTCCGCTTCGACTTTCACACAGCTCCTGAGTTCTGCGATATCATGTTGATGTTGAAGTGTTAATTGCTTTACGTCCATAGAAACCGTAGGCTTATTAGGGACGGGAGCCCAGGGCGTCCACCTCGACTTTCACACAGCTCCTGAGCTCTGAAGGATCCAAGATTCAAGATTACTTTATTATTTCATCGGAAGATGACAGGATAGAAAAGTCCTGACCAATGACAGGATCGGCTATTGACAGGATGACAGGATAGAAGGTCCTTTTCAGTGACAGGATCGGCTATTGACAGGATGACAGGATAGAAAGGCCTAATCATTGACAGGATCAGCTATAGACTTGGTGACAGGATAGAAAGTCCTGACTAGTGACAGGATCGGCTAGTGACACGATGACAGGATAGAAAGACCTGTTCAGTGACAGGATAGGCTATTGACAGGATCGCAGGATAGAAAGTCCTGTTCATTGACAGAATCGGCTATTGACAGCATGACAGGATAGAAAGTCCTGTTTAGTGACAGGATCAGCTGTTGACAAGATGACAGGATAGAAAGCCCTGACCAGTGACAGGATCGTCTAGTAACACGATGACAGGATAGAAAATCCTGTTCAGTGACAGGATCGGCTATTGACAGGATGACAGGATAGAAGGTCCTGTTCATTGACAGGATCGGCTATTGACAGGATGAAAGGATAGAAAGTCCGGTTTAGTGACAGGATGACAGGATAGAAAGCCCCGTTCAGTGACAGGATGACAGGATAGAAAGCCCCGTTCAGTGACAGGATGACAGGATAGAAAGCCCCGTTCAGTGACAGGATGACAGGATAGAAAGCCCCGTTCAGTGACAGGATGACAGGATAGAAAGCCCCGTTCAGTGACAGGATCGGCCCGCGCCCCTCGCTCGGCGCACAGGGTTAAGGGGATAACTGGTCTTCCTGCTGAGTAATTGCCCTGATGAGCCGGCAGGCGCAGCTAGACAACGCTAATAACGCTCGCGAGGACCAGCCTGGCACGTCAGGAAACGCTTCAGTGTGTGTGTGTGTGTGTGTGTGTGTGTGTGTGTGTGTGTGTGGTGTGTGTGTGTGTGTGTGTGTCCTTGTATGCACGCGCTGTCTCATTTTCGAGAGTGCAGGCGACCTTTTGTTGTTGTTTCAGTTTCTTTCCTGTTCTCTCTCTCTCTCTCTCTCTCTCTCTCTCTCTCTCTCTCTCTCTCTCTCTCTCTCTCTCTCTCTCTCTCTCCCTCTCTCTCCCTCCTCCCCTCTCTCTCTCTCTCTCTCTCTCCCCTCCCCTCTCTTCTCCTCCCCCCCTCTCTCTCCCCCCTTCCCATATGTCTGCAGTTTGGTACTGACACATTACGAAGTGCTTTATCTTTCTAGACGACGGTGTCTTTCTGTGGCGTTCACCTGATCTGAATGTAAAATCGCCGTGCTGGGTTTGAAGTGTTGAAATGTACAGAAAACGATTGTGCCCTGGTGCAGTCCAGTGCAGAAGATGTCCACATTACTCAGCAAGGACGGAAATTCTTCTAATCCACTTGACCAAGACAGATCACACACACACACAGATAGATGGGCTTCTGCCGTGCACACATATATATTGTATACAAGTCTAAAAACGAACATCTATGCATTAATTAATTTAATTTGATTTGAGAGTTTTTACGTTTTTGGTTTGACAGAGAAAGCATTATTCCAGGTAATTTTGGGTTTGCTATTAGTGTATGCAGATTGAGAGAAAGGGGGCGTATGTCTAAGTGTGTGTATGTGCGTGTGTTTCATGACTTAGAATTCTTGAGATATGTTCTTCGTTGTGCGATCGAACGACAGTTTTAATTTCCAGCTGGGATTAATAAAGTATATTGTTATTGTTATTCCCTATTCGTCTATGTGCGTGTGTTTCATGACTTAGAATTACTGAGATATGTTCGTTGTGCGATCGAACGACAGCTTTAATTTCCCGCTGGGATGAATAAAATTTATTGTTACTGTTATTCCCTATTCGTCTATGGAGCTGCTTTACTTCTTAACCGCCTTCAGACCGCTACAGGGAAGCTTGGTCGTGGAGAGCAGTGATGTTCCCTTTTCTCTAAATACAGTCAACCATTTGTGAGTGCAAGTGACAGAGCGGTTTTCTAAGAAGAAGAAGCTCCATAGACGAATAGGACCTGGAGGTGTTTTGGTCAATTCTGACTGTGCGTGACGTTCTTCGCCATTCAGAGCAGTGGGTGTAACTCGGGTTAGGGAATAGCGCATTATAAAAATGATCTGTTATTATTGTTATTATTCGTGCATGGGTAGAAGACGGCTACACTCTCATTCTTCGCCGTTGGTTCGTGCATGTTTTGTTTCCGTTGTGATAAGACGGATGCTTTCTGCCGCTACCACGGCGAGTTCAATAAATATGTATAAGCGGCTTTTGTTCGGGTTGCACTCGAGCCTCTGGTAGATTCTCCGTACAGAATGACCCTGTCGTTTCCGTACCGCCTCTTCGGCAGTGATTTGTGTTGAGGCATCGGTTGGGTCTCCGTTTTTCTTCTGTCCCGTGGATCGGATCGGAATGTGTCGCATCCCATGACTTGGTAATAAGGACAGACGTTCTGTCCCCGCTGCCAACCCTGCTTGAGGACTGTCCGTGATGTGGTGATCAAGGACAGACGTTCTGTCCCCGCTGCCAACCCTGCTTGAGGACTGTCCGTGAGGTGGTGATCAAGGACAGACGTTCTGTCCCCGCTGCCAACCCTGCTTGAGGACTGTCCGTGAGGTGGTGATCAAGGACAGTTCTGTCCCCGCTGCCAACCCTGCTTGAGGACTGTCCGTGAGGTGGTGATCAAGGACAGACAGTTCTGTCCCCGCTGCCAACCCTGCTTGAGGACTGTCCGTGATGTGGTGATCAGGGACAGACGTTCTGTCCTCTGGCCAACCCAGCTTGAGGACTGTCCGTGATGTGGTGATCAAGGACAGACAGTTCTGTCCTCTGGCTAACCCTGCTCAAGGACTGTCCGTGATGTGGTTATGAAGGAAGGACAGTTCTGTCCTCTGGCTAACCCTGCTCAAGGACTGTCCGTGAGGTGGTTATGAAGGAAGGACAGTTCTGTCCTCTGGCTAACCCTGCTCAAGGACTGTCCGTGATGTGGTTATGAAGGACAGTTCTGTCCTCTGGCTAACCCTGCTCAAGGACTGTCCGTGAGGTGGTTATGAAGGAAGGACAGTTCTGTCCTCTGGCTAACCCTGCTCAAGGACTGTCCGTGAAGTGGTTATGAAGGACAGTTCTGTCCTCTGGCTAACCCTGCTCAAGGACTGTCCGTGATGTGGTTATGAAGGAAGGACAGTTCTGTCCTCTGGCTAACCCTGCTCAAGGATAGTCCGTGATGTGGTGATGAAGGACAGTTCTGTCCTCTGGCTAACCCTGCTCAAGGACTGTCCGTGATGTGGTGATGAAGGACAGTTCTGTCCTCTGGCTAACCCTGCTCAAGGATAGTCCGTGACGTGATGTGGCGATGAAGGACAGACATTTATGTCCCCTGGCCAGCCCGGGCCAGTAGCGGCCCGTGAGGCGGTAATGAGGGACAGACCGTTGTGTGACGTACCGGCCGTTAAGTACCGGTCTCGTCAGCTCCGATCGCCGCTCCGGGCGCTTCCCTGGCATCCGGCTTTGGAAGCACGCGTCACGACCTCAGGAGACCCGTCTTCATTCCCTTCAGTGCTCTCGCTCTCCCTCCCCCTCTCTCTCTGTCTGTCTGTCTGTCTGTCTGTCTCTCTCTGTCTCTCTCTGTCTCTTCTCTGTCTCTGTCTCTCTCTCTCTCTCTCTCTCTCTCTCTCTCTCTCTCTCTCTCTCTCTCTCTCTCTCTCTCTCTCTCTCCTGTTGAAGATCCTCCTCCACCCTTTTTTTTCTTAGAAATTATTTCCAATTGCTATTTTTTTGTCCTTTAGGTAGGACATTGCTGATTTTTTTGGATAGACTTTTGGTTGTTTTGAATTTTCTTTCTTCCTTCTTTCTTTCTTTCTTCTTCTTCTTCTTCTTCTTCTTCTTCTTCTTCTTCTTCTTCTTCTTCTTCTTCTTCTTCTTCTTCTTCTTCTTCTTCTTCTTTGATAATGATATCGTATACTGCGTTTCACCCAGACAACCTACTGGGTTGTTTGGGCGTAGAACAGAATGGTTTGGTTATATCCAGATTTGAGAATCGATGTTTTGTTTGCACAGATGTAAAACAACTAATTTCGTATGAAGTGCCTCACAGACCGCGTATGCACGTAAATCCGCTAATGGTCTAAATTATGTTGCTGACATTTGACGTTTCGCATTTGTTCAGAAACGTTTTCAATTAACTAATTGCATGACTTCAGGCTTCCAATTAAATTCATCGGAAACACAGGGCACGCCCTCACTTGCGCTCACAAAGATTCCACCTGAACCTCGCACCATCGCCATTTTGAAAGTAGCGAGCGGCAAGCGCCTGTCGGCTGCTGTGACGTATCGATCACTCGGTGGCGCTGTGAGCTGAACGTGCCAGTTGTCGTCCGCCAACAGAGCGTGCCTGCTCCTGCTGCTGAGGGCTGTAGTTGTGGCTGTGCTGTGTTCCCCGCCGTCCATTACGCAGCCACCTCGGGCCAAAATGGAGGACAAGCAGAGAAATATATGACGCTGTGGCTAGCGGAAGCGTCGCCTTCTAGTTGACTTGAAACAAACCTGCGGGTGTGCTCTGTGAGGACATTCGTTCCAATTAGCTGCAGCACTGGTGTAAGGTCTGTTTTCTTTTGTATACCTCGCTGTATATAACCTGTTGTCATTGGCGTGTTCTTGCTTGCTATGGTAATCTTGACGTTTACGTATTGCGTTTTCGAAATGAGTGTTAGAGAATGTGACAACTGAACAGTGGTGGTCTCTTGAAATTGGCTAGAGACTGAAGCGTCTGAGGACGTCGTTGTCAGTTATCTGGGTTCTCTTCGTCATGGTGTGAACTGTTCGATAGGTGAACCTGGTGTGTTGTATCGTTCCTATTATGTATGCTTCGGCTTCCGTGTGCTTACAATTCCAACGGAGACTAGCAGTGAACTACAGAGACCGACATCAAAGCCCGTGTATTGGTAATTGTCAAGTTCAGGTTCTGTATGCTTCGGGTTCTGCGTAATCATTGGGTACAGCAGCGAGCTGCAGACAGCGATATTGAAGCTGGTGTATTTTGTATTATAATTTGGGTTTGCTTCTCGGACACAAGCAGCGATTTGCACAGACTAATAGATAGATAGATAGACAGACAGACAGACAGACAGACAGACAGACAGACAGACAGACAGATATACAAATTAAAATGCGTATTTTTTTTGATGTTCTGAACGGTTCTTGCTGTCCACTCTTTCGCTTCCCATGAAGGATTCAAGCAACGAGTTCCAGAGCCAGAAAAAAAAGAACGGCAGGAGTGTGTGTGTGTGTGTGGTGGGGGGTGGGGGGGTCTGAGAACTTCATTACACAAGAATTAAGATATCAGGAATTGCCTATCCTTACAGTCTTCCCTTGGCAATCGACGTGATGCCAATAGGTTAGAGCAACCACACACACAGAGACAGAGAAAATAATGTCGCGGAGACACGAGAATTCGTATTATATGGTTCGTGGTGTGTGTTGTTCTTGTTCTCTGTCGTTTGGCTTCCCTTGGCGGATTCACGTAATAAGTTACACAGGTATATCGAAGTTTGGTGTATGGTTTGTGTTCAAGATCGACTTGTGGTTGTAGCTTATTTTTACACGCTGGGGAAAGGTATGCTCGTTTCATACAGATCTGTGTCTTTTAAAACCGTGTTACATATTATATTATAGCCTCCGGTTTCCTGTCTACTTTGACTTAAAGATTGTAAAGATCTGCGTGAGTTAGTTCATTGTGTGTATCAGTGTCCCGTCAACCACTGGCGGTCATCTCAGAACAAGACTTGCAACCTCACCAGATTGCCCTCTCTCTCTCTCTCTCTCTCTCTCTCTCTCTCTCTCTCTCCTCTCTCTCCTCTCCCTCTCTCTCCCTCCCTCCCCTCCCCCTCCTCCCCCCCCCCCTCTCTCTCTCTCTCTCTCGTTTTTCCTCCCCCCCCTTTTTTTTTTGGGGGGGGGGGGGGGACGAATCCTTTTCCCCATGGAAGATCAACCCCACTTAACCTCATCCAATGTTTATTTTTGGTCCAATCGAGTAAACCCATGTCAAACACAGACGTTGGCTCATTCAGATTGGCAGCAGCTACGCCAAGGGAGCGTTGGCGGCCAGGCAATGATGATGATGATGATGATGATGATCAACAGGACGACAGTAACGCAGCCGTTGGTCCAACGGCACGGCTAGAGTCCGGCAGTGGGCCTAACAGGCCTCTTCACTCGCCAAGTCCCCAGAGACTGGTGTCGCGCGCTGCCGCTCTGGCCAGCGCCCAGGGGCAGGGGAGGAAATTGCTCCACCGCCGGGCAGGAGAAGGTCTGGAATCGTCTGCCGATAGTCTGCCTCTGGTCGATGGCCACTCCAGCCGCCACACACCCGCCATTGCAAATTTCACGACCGGAAGCTGCAGGGTCCTCGCACAAAACGGGCCTGTCTGGGTGATTACGTGGCCCATTTTGGGGGTGGACGTCACTAGTCCTGACGTCCCCGTGAATGAACATGAACGTGAACGGGGACTGCCGAGAATGAACATGACCGGGGACTGCCGAGAATGAACCTGAACGGGGACTGCCCAGAATGAACATGACCGGGGACTGCCGAGAATGAACATGACCGGGGACTGCCGAGAATGAACATGACCGGGGACTGCCGAGAATGAACATGACCGGGGACTGCCGAGAATGAACCTGACCGGGGACTGCCGAGAATGAACTGACCGGGGACTGCCGAGAATGAACATGACCGGGGACTGCCGAGAATGAACATGACCGGGGACTGCCGAGAATGAACCTGACCGGGGACTGCCAAGAATGAACATGAACGGGGACTGCCGAGAATGAACATGAACGGGGACTGCCGAGAATGAACATGACGGGAAGGGCTCTCCAGCGACCGGTTGCTGTTACTAGCTTGCCTCCCTGCTGACGAATGTTGCTTGTACTGATGTCTGCGTGTAGGGCATACCGAGACGGCTACAATTCACAGCTTTCAAGACAGACTTGTTTGACCCCTTGTACTGCCAT
>JABMCL010002408.1:700000-702500 GCA_018857735.1 Alviniconcha marisindica
ACCAATAATAATAATAATAATAAATTATTCTTATAAAGCGCTGTTCTCTAACCAGAGTTAAACCCACTGCGCTGTACAAACATATTCTATCTATACCTACCCCCCCCCCCCCCCCCCCCCCCCCCCCCCCGTCCCTTGCACCCCGCCATCCCTACCCGCTCCTGATCCGCCGTCTACCCGTTACCAACGTGTCCTCTCGTAACAACACCGGTCGGCAGGTCGCTAATGAGCAGGTGCGGCGTTGACGGTAATGGCCACTGACTGACTGACTGACTGAATGAAAAGTTGGCAGATGGCGCGGTGTCCGCTTTCACTGCTTACGTGGCTGACCACTGTGCCATCGCCCTAGTTACACGGACCGTCCATCTCCACACAAAGGACCGCTCTCAAATGTAGTGTCAGTGCTCTGACCAGTGCCGGACTGTCCGCCGCCTGGACCAAACTCCCGTGACCAGTGTCAGACTGTCTTCCGCCTGGGCCAAACTCCCGTGACTAGAGTCAGACTGTCCGCCGCCTGGACTAAACTCCCGTGACCATAGTCAGACTTCCCGCTGCCTGGACTAAACTCCCGTGACCAGTGTCAGACTGTCTTCCGCCTGGGCCAAACTCCCGTGACCAGTGTCAGACTGTCTGCCGCCTGGACCAAACTCCCGTGACCAGTGTCAGACTGCCGCCTGGACCAAATTCCCGTGCACAATGTCAGACTGTCTTCCGCCTGGACCAAACTCCCGTGACCAGTGTCAGACTGTCCACCGCCTGGACCAAACTCCCGTGACCAGTGTCAGACTGTCTGCCGCCTGGACCAAACTCCCGTGACCAGTGTCAGACTGCCGCCTGGACCAAATTCCCGTGCACAATGTCAGACTGTCTTCCGCCTGGACCAAACTACCGTGACCAGTGTCAGACTGTCTTCCACCCCATCAGCTCGCGTTTTGTGCTTCTTCGGCGTTCCGGAATTGTCTTCAGGCGTCTGGCTTCATGGTACTGGTGATTTGGGTTGTCTCCAACAGGTCCTCTTACCTTCCTTTTTGCCATTTTTTGCACAGTACCTCTTGGAGGCAACACATTTCCAGGTGTTCTGCAAAGTAAACGTATTTTGAATTACATAATCGGTTCTATCCTTTGCTACTTTTCGGTCGACGCTACCAAAGTTGTTTGCTCGTTTGTCCATCCGCGCCTGGCCTACATTATAGCAACTCCCTTGCCGTCTTGGGGAGAATGTTCCTGAAAAGACCCAAAGCCTCGGAACTGGGAGAATGTTCCTGAAAAGACCCAAAGCCTCGGAACTGAAAGAGGCCTTGCCCGTCTCGTCTATACAGACTTGCAGAAAGGTGTAACCTTGAGTGTCGTTGTCCTGAGGTGACCCTGTGCGGTTGACAGGATGTTAAAATCCAATTGCTAACCAACTTGTTAGTAATTGTAATATACTTGTTAGTACTTGTTATATAGTAACCAACCTGTTTTGCCTCTTCCTACCTGTGTTGGTACTTGTTATATAGTAACCAACCTGTTTTGCCTCTTCCTGCCTCCTTGCACCGGCTTCCGATTTGTATGAGAATTGACTGGAAAATCTCCCCTCTCTGCTCTCACTGGTACTGATCGTGGCATGTCTGTGACTTCTTCTACCTCTGTGTCTCTTCCTGTCGACTGAGCCTCTGCTGGCGATAGGACATCCCCACTGCCAAGGACGTGAGGGCATTCCCACTGCCAGGGATCTGAGGGCATTCCCACTGCCAGGGATCTGAGGACATTCCCACTGCCAGGGATCTTAGGACATTCCCACTGCCAAGGACGTGAGGGCATTCCCACTGCCAGGGATCTGAGGACATTCCCACTGCCAGGGATCTGAGGACATTCCCACTGCCAGGGATCTGAGGACATTCCCACTGCCAGGGACTGAGGGCATTCCCACTGCCAGGGATCTGAGGACATTCCCACTGCCAGGGATCTGAGGACATTCCCACTGCCAGAGATCTGAGGACATTCCCACTGCCAGAGATCTGAGGACATTCCCACTGCCAGGGATCTGAGGACATTCCCACTGCCAGGGATCTGAGGACATTCCCACGGCCAGGGATCTGAGGACATTCCCACGGCCAGGGATCTGAGGACATTCCCACTGCCAGGGATCTGAGAGGAGATTCCCACGCCAGGGATCTAGGACATTCCCACTGCCAGGGATCTGAGGACATTCCCACTGCCAGGGATCTGAGGACATTCCCACTGCCAGAGATCTAGGACATTCCCACGGCCAGGGATCTGAGGACATTCCCACTGCCAGGGATCTGAGGACATTCCCACTGCCAGGGATCTGAGGACATTCCCACTGCCAGGGATCTGAGGACATTCCCACTGCCAGGGATCTAGGACATTCCCACTGCCAGGGACCTGAGGACATTCCCACTGCCAGGGATCTAGGACATTCCCACGTGCCAGGGATCTGAGGACTTTTTGCAACTTCCAGATGCTTTATCACTTTTGTGCAGCTAAAGATTTGTGT
>JABMCL010002408.1:707500-727500 GCA_018857735.1 Alviniconcha marisindica
TATACGCACACACACACACACACACACACACACACACACACACACACACACACACACACACACACAACCCCACACAAACACACACACACACACACACACACACACACACACACACACACACACACACACACACACACACACACACTGATATACGCACACACACACACACACACACACTGATATAGCCACACACACACACACCACACACACACACACACACACACACACACACACACACGACATAACAGCACTTACACACGTCCCCTCCACCCACACACCAACAAACATCGCCACAACAACAGCAGCAACAAAACAAGTCACACGCTGGATGAAGGAGGGGGGGGGGGGGGTTAGAGATTCTGGCCAGCTGTTTCGCAAGTCCTACATGTAGCCAGGTGGATGTAAGGGGTGGTGCATTGAGGAATTGATCGGTGTTGTGGGTGTTGTGACTGTGTAGCTATTACACATTCAGCACTGTGGTGGGCCCGTCGTTATGACGTACAGGTGGTCATGGCTACAGGCACCCAACCGCTTCTCGTTTCCCGTTTGTTGTTTTACTCCTTTTCTTCGTGGTGAGATGACGCGTGGAGCAGTACAATACAATACAATACAATACAATGCAATACAATAATACTTTATTGATCCTTAAAAAGGAAATTCAGCTGTCTGCCTTTGACAAATAATAACAAGTTCATAAAAACGTAATTAAATACTATACAGTTTCATTCGCTTAATTAGAATAAAAAGCTTAATAAAATCAAAGTGAATAAACAGTAAGAACGTTGCAATCACAATGACAATGGTGGCCGTATCGTAACGACTGTAATTTAGTTACGGGGCCACAGGACGGTTAACGGTTAACGACAACAACAACAACAACAATACAGTTGCTGTCACTTGTCAGATGCTTTGGATTAGAGACAAAACCTCGGGGCAAGTCTCGATCCGGTCACATATGTGACCCGTTTATGAGCTGAACATGTATTTGCATTATTCAGACAGTTTTACTTGTCGTGTAGTGCTGGGTTCTTTTCAAAGCACACCCGCTCCTGTTTCTGGGATTTCGCCTGGTTTCTGTCGCAGAGGTTCGTCTGTCACTGTAAACGGAGGGCGGGGCGAGTGCATGCATAAGAAAGAAAGTAATCCACTATTCTCTGTTTCTCTGCCCCCCCCCCCCCCCCCCCCCCCTCTCTCTCTCTCTCTCTCTTCTCTCTCTCTCTCTCTCTCTCTCTCTCTCTCTCTCTCTCTCTCTCTCTCTCTCTCTCTCTTCCCTTCAAACGTGTTCGGTCACACTAGTGAAGATGATGTTAGACACTACGCAATAGAATGACCATCATTTGTATCCTTTACAGCTCACATTTTGAAGACAACGCATATAATAAATTTCGGAACTAGAGCAAACTGGTCTCCCCCCCCCCCCCCCCCCCCATTTTTCCCTCTCTCTCTCTCTTCCCCCTCTCTCGCTCTCCTCCCATTGAAACGTGCCTGGTAACACTAGTGAAGATGGTGTATATAAAGCGAGGTAACAACGCATATAATAAATTTCAGAACTAGAGCAAACTGGTCTCTCCCCTCCTCCCCCACTCTCTCTCTCTCTCTCTCTCTCTCTCTCTCTCTCTCTCTCTCTCTCCCTTTGAAACGTGCCTGGTCACACTAGTGAAGATGGTGTATATGAAGCGAGGTAACAAACTAGGGTTAGACGTCGCTGACGAGTTGGAGTCCTCTGGCCGTGTTTGGTGTTTCCTTCTTTGGCTTCTTTTGCAGGAAGTATGCAGCACTGTCATCTTCACTGTCGCTTGCTGTGACCCACTTGCTGGAAAAGTATTGGTATTAGCATCCGACATGTTTTTTACCCCCGCAATTTCATCAACTCACCAGTCGATTCGAACGGGGAATTTAATCACTGTAAGGACCCAGAGAAAGAGACGGAGAGAGGGGGGGGGGAGGGGGGTTGGGGGGTGGGGGAATGCGATCAACAATAAGCTTGGAAAATGTCCAAAGCCAGTGACGTAGAAGATTGTGTTGCCAGGCAACTGATGTATCGATCGTCCGCTCTCGTGTTGTCTATAGAGGGGTCGGGAGAGCCCAAGATAGCCACAGGAAAGACGGAGGCGAGAGAGAAGAATGGAGAGAGTTTGAAAAAAAAAAAATTCTACACAGTGACAGGTCATTTTTACCACCAAGGAGTCCTCTGCCTGGGTTTGTTCACGTTTTTATCTCTCCGTAACGGTCATTTTGGACCATTGGCTTCTGCTCTCAGCTTCATCATTTACAGTTCGCTTGAACAGTATGTGAGTGATTTGTGACTCGCCAGGCCTGGTGAGAAGATGCGAACAAACAGATGGTTGGATTTTTAGAGGGTAACAAAGAGACGACTGGGTCTGTGCTCGTCCAAAACTGAAAATCAAAAGATTTGGAAAGGGGAGGGGGACGGGGGGGTCTGCTAGACAAGGAGGGAGGGGGGGAGGGGGGGGGAGCTGTAAAGGAGACTGAGTAAAAACGGCGCAGAGGGTGTTTTTGTGGCTGATGACATCCTGCCTTTAGCCAAGCTTGTTTCCGGTGGCATTATGGATTTGTTCGGTTTTTGTAAAGCGATGACGTTTTTTTTCTTCTCCTGAACTGAATGTTCTTTACTACCTTTGTAAAGTGATACACATTGTTCCACAGGGCTGAATGTTTCTGTTCGACCTTTGGTATTTCTTCTCCATTTCCCTTGAACATTCTGCTGCTGTGTTTGCTTTGTCAAGAAAATGCGTATCATGCATCCATATTTTTCTAACCCCCCACCCCCCACACACCCTCTTTTCCTTGTGTCTGTTACGCAGTCATTCTTGGCAAGATTGAGATACCGATCTGACATTGTTTTTATTTCCCATGATTCCCACATGATCTGATTCCCACATGATCTCTCTCTCTCTCTCTCTCTCTCTCTCTCTCTCCTCTCTTCTCTCTCTCTCTCTTCTCTCTCCTCTCTCTCTCTCTCTCTCCTCTCTCTCTCTCTCTCTCTCTCTCTCTCTTCTCTCTCTCTTTTCTCTCTCTCTCTCTCTCTCTATATATATATATATATATATATATATATATATCCCAACCACATGCATGTGGTGTGATATATATATATATGATGAGAGAGAGAGAGAGAGAGAGAGGAGAGAACGAACAACACAATTTTTTATTAACGAGGGTAAAGGAATAAGTACAATATACTTTTTTTCATCCAGCCCTCGGGCAAAAACAAAAAACAACAACAACAAAAACAAAATAATTATAAACTCCAAAATTCATATTAACTATTGAGAGAGAGAGAGAGAGAGAGAGAGATCTGTGTATGCCATTTGTCTGATCTGCAAAAGGGCACGCAGATGTGCTGGCCACAGAGTTTTTCTAATAGTAATAATTCATACTCAGGTTCACAGAGGAAGCAGGTAGAACTGATAGCGTCACAGGAAGGAGATGGTCCTCTTAACAGTAACTCTCTTGTGCCTGCTGCATGAAGTGTGTGCATTGAGCTGCTCTCTGCATTCTGTTCACCGTGATGAGGTGACATGATTCCCTTCTGTGTTGGTTCAGCGCTTGGCTCACTTCTCACGCAACATTTGGGGAACTTCTGACAGTGGGAGAGGGGATGTAGGACATGTATGGGCATTCCTGAGCACGGAGATATGATCTTGAGCAGAGTGAGGTGAATTGGACTATTAAAAGTATCATGGTTCTTGTTATTAATTTTACCACACACAAAACACTGTTTTTTGTTTGTTTTCATTGACAATGATGTCAGTAGCATTGCTATGCTGATACGAAAATCATGAGCGGGTGTGTTGTTTTTACCCATAGGCCTACCACTGTTAGACAACTCTTCCCAGTTGCACATTTACCCTGATATAACCGCAGTGGTTGACTGGGCGTAAAACACCAAGTTAGTTACTTACTCCCAGTTGCACATTTACCCTGATATAACTGCAGTGGTTGACTGGGCGTAAAACACCAAGTTAGTTACTTACTCCCAGTTGCACATTTACCCTGATATAACCGCAGTGGTTGACTGGGCGTAAAACACCGAGTTAGTTACTTACTCCCAGTTGCACATTTACCCTGATATAACCGCAGTGGTTGACTGGGCGTAAAACACCGAGTTAGCTACTTACTCCCAGTTGCACATTTACCCTGATATAACCGCAGTGGTTGACTGGGCGTAAAACAAGTTAGCTACTTACTCCCAGTTGCATGGCCTAGCAGCAGTTGGCAAGGCCTGTGTTTACTGTAATTACAAAATGACTTCATCAGTCAGCCTCCTTCTGCACAGCCAGCACAAGTCACCTCATTAGTCCTCAGCTTGCCCTGTAACCCCCCCCCCCCCCCCCCTCTCTATATCTCTGACTGTTTGCCCCCCCACCCCGTACCCCCTTATATCTCTCTCTCACTCCCTCAAATCTTGACACTACTGCATATTTTGTCTGTATGTCATTATGTGGATGCTGATGATTGTTGTTTTCTTGTTTGTTTTTGTTTTTATTATTTTTAAGTTCAACCAAATTACTGGTGGTCTTTCTTTACCTTTTTACACAAAGTGCCTGCGATGATTACACAATTGCTTGCAGTATATAAATGCCTTGAGAGTGAATGACAGTTCGGTCGGTCCATTGAGAGTCGTTGAGCCCTGTAGTAACAGCTGGTGTTTTGCAGTGGGAATGTGAACACTGGTGGTGGCTGAATTCACAGGCAAAACAGCTGTCCCTCTAACTCAGTAACTGTGGTGAAGAACAAGGTTGTGACCTGAAGCAGGCCTGTAGAATGTAACGTTTTCAACTGCTGCCCCATCAGGCCACTGAATAGGAAAATCCACTAGCCTGAACTAGTGAAGGAATTATTACTAGCCACCCCCCCCCCATCACCCTCCCCCCTCCCCACCCCCCACCCCCCCACCTCCACGCCAACTCCTCCACCTTAGCATAAATCCCAATTATTTTCTTTAATTTGTTTTTTACAAAAATCCATTTTCCATAAGTTAAATTGATGATGACATTGCATTGCAAACAACCTTACACTGATTTCATCACCAGTAATGAAAAAGTGATAAATTCACAGGAATCATCATTGCAGTCTAACTCAAAGGCAGAGTTATATGACTGGCCTGACAGGCTAGTATGACTGGCCTGACAGGCTAGTATGACTGGCCTGACAGGCTAGAATGACTGGCCTGACAGGCTAGAATGACTGGCCTGACAGGCTAGAATGACTGGCCTGGCAGGCTGGTATGACAGGCATGACAGGCTGGTATGACAGGCATGACAGACTAGTGGGTTTTGGTCTGGACTGGCCACAAGGCTTTTCCACCTCTCTTGGGCAACAGGCTGATTGCACTTCTGCAGACTGGCTAAGTCACCAGAAACCAGAGTCCCCAGATTCTCACTGCCGTCTTCACACAAATCATGGACTGCAGAACAAAACACTGAAACAAGTTGCAGTTGATTTAAATACCTCATTTGATTTCATGCAGCTTTGATCCCTGGGTGAAGCTGAAACTAGATCGAAATGCACAAAAACTATTAAAAAAATCAAGTTTGATAGACACAGTGATAAAAAAAAAAAAAAAGCGTTTGAAGAGGACAAAAGTGTGCTACTTTTTGGCATGGCTGCCTTCTGGCAGACAACAAGAACAGTGAGGATAAAACTTGGCACGGGGTGTACCCTCTTTTGGGCTGCCCTTAAAACCTCCCATACACCACACACTCAACTAGTAGTGCGGAATGGAAGATCTGCTGCTTAGGTTTCACTGCATTCTATCTCAAGGGACGTGACAAGGGGCTAAAGGCATAAATTATAATACAGTTCATTAATTGTGATGTATGCCTGGGATGTACCAGTCTGAAGTGTCCCCCAAGGAATAGTCAGCTGTGTGCAGTTGTACACTGTACGTGACTGATAATGTCATGTGGACTGATGGGGCAGCACAGTTGTACACTGTACGTGACTGATAATGTCATGTGGACTGATGGGGCAACACAGTTGTACTCTGTATGTGACTGATAATGTCATGTGGACTGATGGGGCAGCACAGTTGTACTCTGTATGTGACTGATAATGTCATGTGGACTGATGGGGCAGCACAGTTGTACTCTGTATGTGACTGATAATGTCATGTGGACTGATGGGGCAGCACAGTTGTACTCTGTATGTGACTGATAATGTCATGTGGACTGATGGGGCAGCACAGTTGTACTCTGTACATGACTGACAGTGTCATGTGGACTGATGGGGCAGCACAGTTGTACACTGTACATGACTGACAATGTCATGTGGACTGATGGGGCAGCACAGTTGTACCCTGTACGTGACTGACAGTGTCATGTGGACTGATGGGGCAGCACAGTTGTACTCTGTATGTGACTGATAATGTCATGTGGACTGATGGGGCAGCACAGTTGTACTCTGTACTGTGACTGATAATGTCATGTGGACTGATGGGTGCAGCACAGTTGTACACTGTACATGACTGACAGTGTCATGTGGACTGATGGGGCAGCACAGTTGTACCCTGTACATAACTGACAGTGTCATGTGGGCTGATGGGGCAGCACAGTTGTACACTGTACATGACTGATAATGTCATGTGGACTGATGGTACAGCACAGTTGTACACTGTACATGACTGACAGTGTCATGTGGACTGATGGGGCAGCACAGTTGTACCCTGTACATGACTGACAATGTCATGTGGACTGATGGGGCAGCACAGTTGTACACTGTACGTGACTGATAATGTCATGTGGCTGATGGGGCAGCACAGTTGTACTCTGTACGTGACTGATAATGTCATGTGGGCTGATGGGGCAGCACAGTTGTACACCCGTACATGACTGATATGTCATGTGGGCTGATGGGGCAGCACAGTTGTACACTGTACGTGACTGATAATGTCATGTGGGCTGATGGGGCAGCACAGTTGTACACTGTACATGACTGATAATGTCATGTGGCTGATGGTACAGCACAGTTGTACACTGTACATGACTGACAGTGTCATGTGGACTGATGGGGCAGCACAGTTGTACCCTGTACATGACTGAAGTTCATTTGGGCTGATGGGGCAGCACAGTTGTCACTGTCATGACTGATAATGTCATGTGGAGCTGATGGGGCAGCACAGTTGTACACTGTACATGACTGACAGTGTCATGTGGCTGATGGGGCAGCACAGTTGTACACTGTACGTGACTGACAGTGTCATGTGGGCTGATGGGGCAGCACAGTTGTACACTGTACGTGACTGACATGTCATGTGGGCTGATGGGGCAGCACAGTTGTACACTGTACGTGACTGATAATGTCATGTGGGCTGATGGGGCAGCACAGTTGTACACTGTACGTGACTGATAATGTCATGTGGACTGATGGGGCAGCACATGCTGATCAGTACAGTTCACTCAAACCATATGGACAAAGGGGAGATACAGTTACTATACTGTATGTGACTGATAATGTCATGTGGACTGATGGGGCAGCACAAGCTGATCAGTACAGTTCACTCAAACCGATATGGCATGGAGCTGATTGATACAGTTCACTCAAACCGATATGGCATGGAGCTGATTGATACAGTTCACTCAAACCAAAATGGCATGGAGCTGACTGATACAGTTCACTCAAACAGTATGACATGGAGCTGATTGATACAGTTCACTCAAACCAAAATGGGATGGAGCTGACTGATACAGTTCACTCAAACCAGTATGACATGGAGCTGATTGATACAGTTCACTCAAACCAATATGGCATGGAGCTGATTGATACAGTTCACTCAAACCAATATGGCATGGAGCTGATTGATACAGTTCACTCAAACCGATATGACTTGGAGCTGATTGATACAGTTCACTCAAACTAATATGACATGGAGCTGATTGATACAGTTCACTCAAACCAGTATGACATGAAGCTGATTGATACAGTTCACTCAAACCAATATGACATGGAGCTGATTGATACAGTTCACTCAAACCAAAATGGCATGAAGCTAACTGATACAGTTCACTCAAACCAGTATGTCATGGAGCTGATTGATACAGTTCACTCAAACCAATATGACATGGAGCTGATTGATATAGTTCACTCAAACCGATATGACATGGAATAAATCACTTGCTAAGTTGCCATTTTTTTCTCTGTTGACAGGCGCAGGAGAGAGGAGAGAGAGGGCGCTGCTAGCAACTCACAGCTCCCAACATGGACGCCTTCTTGTCCAGGCTTCGCCGAGAAGCAGAAGCAGCAGCCGTGACTGTCACAGAAGCCAGCGGTGGTGGTGGTGGTGGTGGCGGCGGCGGCGGTGGTGACGGTGTGACAACCTCCAACGATGGTGGGGGTGGCGGACAGTCCAAGATGGATGAGATGAAGGACAAGCTGATTGAGGAGTTAAAAAAGCGTAAGGCTCATTTTAAAATTGTGTGATGATTGTGAAGGTGGGACAAGCTGATTGAGGAGTTAAAAAAGCGTAAGGCTCATTCTACAGTTGTGTAATGATTGTGACAGTGGGGGCCCAGCAAAAATGGCAGATTGTGTTGTGTAGCTCTCAGTAATAATACGTTTCTAAAAAGTCCTTTCTCAAAGGAGCTAATAGCACTTTACAGTTACTAACAACATTTACAATTACAAAACATGCAAGTGCCACAGACTCACTGAGTCAGGCAGATATAACCTGCCCATCACACACTCATGCACTCATATATAAGACATATTTAGTCAACCAGAGCACTTACCAGTACTCACTAACTGTTACAGGTTTGGATCAGTTTAAGAATTTTGCTATACAGTTAATGGGACTTCTCTGGCCATTGTCCTTTAGAACCCGAGAGTTTATTGCCCCTAGAAAAGCTTGCAGCGCTCAGCGTGGAGGCTGCTGAGGGCGTGGGGAAGAGCGCACTGAGTGGAGGATTGTGGGTGGTAGCGTCAGTGTGCCGCTGGTGGTGGCATCAGTGTGCCGCTGGTGGTGGCATCAGTGTGCCGCTGGTGGTGGCGCAAGTTGAGCTGCCTGGGCAGTTAACTGCCAGCTTTTGCAGGATGACTCCATGCTTGGGATGACGGCATTGCAAGATTCACATTATGGTTCAAGTTCTATTGCAGCAGCTGTTTCAATTTACTGTATTGATTCCCAGGTTTCAGTGAAAAATGGTAGCTGCAAAATGGCAGAGGAAAAGAAATTGTTTATTCCATAAAATAAAAAAATGCTTTTCTTTAAGTTTTGCCATTATTAATTGGGTTGTTGTTTTCGTCAGTGTTTCTGTTGTCATGACCTTGCTGTTGTTAATTACTGCCAAACTGTCACTTGAGGCATTTGTACATTTGTTGATTTTCAGTGCCAATATGGGCGGACATTTTGATAGTAGCAGGCGCACTTCTAATTCTATCCTGCTGCTTCTACTGCGTGTGCAAGCGATGTTGTCGGAAGCGCAAGAAGAAGGAAGGGAAGAAGGGACTGAAAGGAGCCGTGGATCTCAAGAGCGTTCAGCTGCTAGGAAACGCGTACAAAGAAAAGGTACACCACTTGCTGTCTTCAGGTGGCCTGTGTATCTCCCGTGTTTTCTGCTCCTCGTGTTGTCTGTTGCTTCGTGCTGTTGGTTTGCAAGCTGGTAACTGCTTTCCTCTTCCCCCGCCTGTGTTGAATTTAACGTAGAGGACCTCCTGTAGTAAACGGTACCAAAAAGCGTCCAGTGCTAGCTCTTCCGCCTGGAGCTGTAGGCCGTGTGTAATGCTTTGCTTCGTGTTGGCCTGCCCTTGTTGGAAGTGTGAGGTGCGTCTAGAGGAAGAGTTACGGTTGTAGTGATGCACTTCCTGTACTCTTGTATACAGTGTGGCATGCCCTCATGCAGCTGCATAGTGCCTTCCGGTGTTTTATTTGCTTAGTGTTCAGTAAGAAGAGATAGTGGCACTTTGGCAGTTCTTCGCTTAGGGTCCTACTCCATTGTCGTGTGTGGAGAGCTTCGTGCACAGCACCCGGGTTGCTGCCTGTCTGAATTTGCCTCCAGCGCTGTTCGCCTTGGGGCGATCGGGGACCCCCTTGGCCAGACCGGCCTGGACTTGAAGTAGAGGACTGAAGCACGGGCACAGATGATTGCATGAGTTTGTTGGAAGATTGTACATGTGTGTGATGGGTTTCTTTTATCCCGTAGATAGCGTGAACGTGTTTGTGGGAAGATTGTTCATGGGATGTGTTTTACTGAAGATTTCACCCTAAACATGGTAGTGCCAACATGCTGTCCAGCAGCTGAAACATGATCCACCCAGAGACTGATACTTAGAGTAAGACCCAAGGGTAAGTGCATCTTCCATGTCACGATCGATGTAAAAGTGAGGGTAAGTGCATCTTCCATGTCACGATTGATGTAAAAGTGAGGGGACTAGAGGCCTTTGGTTGAGCCAGGCTGTGGAGTACCAATTGATACTGTGTCTGACTGGGCTCCCTGTTTCCACCTCTGCTTGCTTGCCCCTTGGGACTTGGGTGTGGACTCTGTGGTGAGTTTCCGCTGAGTGCATTCATCTTGCCAACTGATTTTTTGTGATTCTGTGGTGAGTTTCCGCTGAGTGCATTCATCTTGCCAACTGATTTTTTCTCATCCCCATCGCTAGAGCGCACGTAGTGCAGCGAATCAGTTTGGTAGATTCCTTTTCTGATGCACCTCATGTTTCATTCTTTTGTATGACACTGCATGCTGAGGGTAGTTTAGTGCCATACCAGACTTCTGTGTATCAGTTCAGTTGCAAGAATTGTGTTTGCCGGGTCCCAGAGTGAAAGAAAAGCAGCTTGGAATGGAACATGTAACACTAACAGTTCCTGATTCAGAGTGAAAGAAAGGCCATTTGGATTGGAACATGTAACACTAAGTGAGAGGGAGAAAGTGTTTTACAGGGAACATTTTAAGTTGTTTGGGAGTCCAGTCAGGTTTAATGGCAAATCAATAAAACAAAGAAAACCACCTTCACAGGGGACGCTCTTTACAAATGTGTCCTGTTGGTGTTCAATGCCTTGTCAACAGAAAGGAAAACACTTTTGTTTGGGCTGCTGTAAATGTAAACGGTTAAAAAGAATGCTAGTTTTAATGGACAATGCAAAACTTGTGCAAATGTGCGGTGTTGGTCCCTTTTTCAACGCGACAAAATGACAGATGAACAATAATGAATGAAAATATTGTACTTATCCAGTTATGGTTTGTGGATAATGGCTACCGTTTATTTTCATTTATCATCTTTTAACTGTCATTTTGTCACTTTGAAAAAGGGGCTTACCCTGAAAATTTGCACAGTACATGTTGTTTCAGATTTTTTTGTTTTTTTGTTTTTGTTTGTGTGTTTGTATTTTGTTCTAGATTGCTAGCAGTCAACTTGTTTTAGATTTTTAGTTAACTCAGATCAGTTTCCAATGGCAAATCAACAAAAAAGAACAAAAATTTTCACAGGAAACACTGTTAAGTCTTGACAGTTTCCAATGACAAAGAAAACCACCTTTGTATGGGACGCTGTTCATTAATTTGAGTCCTGTCAGTTTTCAATGTAAATCAATAAAGAAAAATGCCTTCATGGGACACTGTTCATTAGTTTGAGTCCTGTCAGTTTTCAATGGTAAATCAATAAAGAAAAATGCCTTCATGGGACACTGTTCATTAGTTTGAGTCCTGTCAGTTTTCAATGGTAAATCAATAAAGAAAAATGCCTTCATAGGACACCGTTCATTAGTTTGAGTCCTGTCAGTTTTCAATGGTAAATCAATAAAGAAAAATGCCATCATGGGGCAGACTGTCCATTAATTTGAGTCCTGTCCTGTCCATTAATTTTACCCAATGGTAAATCAATAAAGACAAATGCCTCTGTGGGGCAGACTGTCCATTAATTTGAGTCCTGTCCTATTAATTTTACCCAATGGTAAATCAATAAAGACAAATGCCTCTGTGGGGCACACTGTCCATTAATTTGAGTCCTGTCACCGTGTCAGTTTTCAGAGGCAAATTAATTGATAAAATGAAAACACTTTAGCAGGTGGCAATGTTTATTTGGGTCAGAATCAGTTTTCAGTGTCAAATCACTGACACAAGCATACATTGTTGAATAGTCAGTACCCTGAGTGCAAGTGTAATGGGTGCATGTATGTCACATGAACAGTGTCAGTACGCAAAGTGCAAGTGTAATGGTGTGCATGTATGGCACATGAACAGTGTCAGCACCCAGAGTGCAAGTGTAATGGTGTGCATGTATGGCACATGAATTCAACCCAGAGTGCAAGTGTAATGGGTACATGTATGGCACATGAACAGTATCAGTACAGGTACAGTGTCAGTACCCAGAGTGCAGGTATAATGAGTGCGTGTATGTCACATGAACAGTGTGTCAGTACCCAGAGTGCAAGTGTAATGGGTGCATTTGTCACACGAACTGTGTGGCGGTACCCAGAGTGCAAGTGTAATGGGTGCATGTGTCACACGAACTGTGTGGCGGTACCCAGAGTGCAGATATAATGGATTAATGGGTGCATGTATAAGCAGAGTGTCTCCCAGGAGGCATTACCTGCTCTGCCCTGTGGGCAGTTACCATCAGGTAACGGTCAGTGTCCACAGTGGTACCTTGAGTAGTGAGACGCAGAGCTAGGAAAGGTTCCCGGTTTTAAAGCTGAGTTGAGAATATACATCTGCATGCTTCTTCCACAGACAGGAATGATTTTTCTCCTTCCACATCATGCTTTTCTCATTTCTACAACTTCCTTTCTTTTCCCACTTGTCCTCAGACGTAATGTATCTGTGGGTGTCCATGAATCAGTGAACCAGACTTTGACTTCTGATTTGCTGAACGTGGCCTACCCTAATAATTATGACCTTTGTAGTTCAAACACACACACATGCATGCACGCATGCACACACACACGCATGCACACATACACACACACACGCTGAAACACATACACACACACACACACAAACCCAACAACTACATGAACATCTCTACACATGCTCATAAAAATGAAGTCTAACTGCTTTTTTTTATTTATGGCCACCCATCTTTTAAGGCAACACTCTACTCCTTTTCTTGTGTTTCTTTTCTTCCTGTTTTTATGACTCAGCTTCCGTTGAAGGCTTTATTGTTACAATAAAACCAAACCACAGATAAAAGACTAGTCTCTTCTTGTAATACTTTTTTTTCTCCATCTTTCTCTCACCCCGTCCCCCCCCCCCCCACCCCTACCCCCCTCCCCCTCCCCAACATCACCCTTCTTATTTCCATGTAAATGAACCCCACTGTTCAAACCACTTTTTTCTGAAACCTTGCCCTTCCATTTTCCATCTTAATGAATGGCTCTGTTAAGACCATTGTTTTGTCTTTCTAAAACCTTGCCTTTTCCCCCGATATGAATGAACCCCAGTAAATAAACTTCTTTGCTTTAAGACCACTTTTCTTTTCTTTTTGAAACCTCACCCTTTTTTATTTCCATTTGAATGAACCCCAGTACACGAACTCCTGTGTTAAGACCACTTTTCTTTTTTGAAACCTTACCCTTTTATTTCCTTGTGAATGAACCCCAGTACACGAACTCCTGCGTTAAGACCACTTTTCTTTTTTGAAACCTTACCCTTTTATTTCCTTGTGAATGAACCCCAGTACACGAACTCCTGTGTTAAGACCACTTTTGCCTGATTTGGGGATGATCTTGAAAGAGGGGTCTACTGACTGTGGACTGGTTTGATCTGTTTTGAAAGTTGAACACAAGTACTTCACAGTTGTCTGGTGTAGCTGGGATATCCTTTTTCCTTGAATTTGTTTATGTTGTGCTTGTATGAGATTTTCCCTCTCCAAAACATTTGCCATATGAGACATTTTCCTGTCACTAGGGGAGAGAAAAAGCAGAAGCAACAAAAGGGAATTAGTTTTTTTTTCATTTATTGTTTTATTTGTGTGTGTGTGTGTGTGTGTGTGTGTGTGTGTGTGTGTGTGGTGTGTGTGTGTGTGTGTGTGTGTGTATGTGGTGTGCGTGTGTGTGTGTGTGTGTTTTCCTTGATTGTGCTTACTTATTTCAGAAGAAAAATGCTTCTGATTATAATTCAGCGTTTGGTAACCATTTGGAAGCTGCCGGGGGTTGCTGGCAAAATGCTAAAAGTGTCTCTTTTCTTCCTTCTCGGTCTCCACTCTTTAGTTTCCCGTGAGATTTTGATCAAAATGAAAGAATCTGAATGTTCCTCGTGCATCCAAGCAGATAGACGGTGTGGGCAGCGACAGTTCTTTGCTGGCCTGGCTGTGTTTGCATTGTGACCTTTCTGTTGACCTTGCCTGGCAGGTTCAGCCGGACCTGGATGAGTTACCAGTCAACATGGAGGACAACGAGGACGCAGAAAGCACAAAGTCGGAAGTCAAGCTCGGCAAACTGCAGTTCTCCCTGGACTATGACTTCCAGAAAGGGGAGGTGAGGATGTGGCCACTGCTTGGGTGAAGGCTCCTCACTGTCAGTGGTGTGGGAAGCGCAAGACGCGGTCAAAAGAGCCACCATGAAGCAAAGCAGCCGGGCCAATAAAACCTTAAGAGAACTTGGCCTTCAGAGAATTCAGACATAACATGTACAAGAGAATTAAGACATAACATGTACAAGAGAATTCAGACATAACATGTACAAGAGAATTCAGACATAACATGTACAAGAGAATTCAGACATAACACGTACAAGAGAATTAAGACATAACACGTACAAGAGAACTAAAACATAACACTTACAAGAGAATTAAGACATGTGCAAGAGAATTAAGACAACATGTACAAGAGAATTAAGACATAATGTGTACAGGAGAATTAAGACATGTACACAAGATAATTAAGACATAACATGTATAAGAGAATTACGACATAAGACATACATCCATATAAATAGAGGATTTCTAGAGCGCCTATCTACTGCACAAGGTGTGAGCACATACCATGTACAATTACAAGAGAATTAAGACGCAACGTGTACAAGAGAATTAAGACACTGTAAGTGTACAAGAGAATTAAAGCATTATAAGGGGTACAAGAGAATTAAGACATAAAGGGTACAAGAGAATTAAGACATTTTAAATGTACAAGAGAAGTAAGACATTATAAGTGTACAAGAGAATTAAGATGTTATAAAGTGTACAAGACAATTAAGACATTATAGGTGTACAAGGCAATTAAGACATTATAAGTGTACATGAGAATTAATACATTATAAAGTGTACAAGAGAATTAATACATTATAGATACATGTACAAGAGAATTAAGACATTATAAGTGTACAAGATAATTAAGACATTATAAAGTGTACAAGAGAATTAAGACATAAGTGTACAAGAGAATTAAGACATTATAAGTGTACAAGAGAATTAAGACATTATAAAGGGTACATGTGAATTAAGACATTATAAAAGGGTACAAAAGAATTAAGACATTATAAGTGTGTAAGAGAATTAAGACATTATAAAGGGTACAAGAGAATTAAGACATTATAAGTGTACAAGAGAATTAAGACATTATAAGTGTACAAGAGAATTAAGACATTATAAAGGGTACAAGAGAATTAAGACATTATAAGTGTACAAGATAATTAAGACATTATAAAGGGTACAAGAGAATTAAGACATTATAAGTGTACAAGAGAATTAAGACATTATAAGTGTACAAGAGAAGATTCTTCCAAGCACTGAACAACAACTCAACCAAACAGAAGATAAGTCATCTCATTTTTCATTGTATTTTACCATTTAACAGTTATTTAAGTGTCGTTTTGTTGCTTGACGAAAGGGATTACCCTGAAAATTTGCAATTTGTGTGTCTATGTCCTAATAAAAACAGCTGTCAAGTTATCCCTGTCCTGTTGACAGCTGTTAATTTCTCCCTGCTCTGTTGACAGCTATCAGTTTCATCATGTCATGTTGACAGTTGTCAGTTTTGTCTGCCTCATTGACAGCTGTCATTTTCTCCCTGCTCAGTTCTGTTGACAGCTATCTGTTTCACCATGTCCTGATGACAGCTGTTAGTTTTGTCTGCCCTATTGACAGCTGTCTTTTCTCTGTGCTCTGTTGACAGCTGTGAATTTTGTCATCTCTGTTGGCAGCTGTCAGTTTGATCCTGTCCTGATGACAGCTGTTAGCGTTTTCCTGCTCTGTTGACACCTGTCGCTTTCTGCCTGTAGCTGTCATTTTCTTCCTCCTGTCCTGTTGACAGCTGTCATGTTTTCCACTGCCCTTTTGACAGCTGTCATGTTTCCCATTGTCCTTTTGACAGCTGTCATGGTTTCCACTGTTTTGTTGACAGCTGTCAGTGACAGTGATACAAGCGGCAGACCTACCTGGCATGGACATGAGTGGCACATCAGACCCCTACGTCAAGGTCTACCTGGCCCCGGACAAGAAGAAGAAGTATGAGACCAAGGTGCACCGCAAAACGCTCAACCCCGTCTTCAATGAGACCTTCACCTTCAAGGTCAGTACAGTTCCATTGACTTCAAAATTGACTGCCTCCTGACAGAAACTGTATCAAACAGGAAAAGAAAAACAACACAGGGAATGAGGCTGTGTGAGTTGAATTGCTTTGTCCTGACCAAATTTTCACCCAAGTGCCTCTCCGCAGTGTTTGTCTTCCATCCTGTTTTCTGTACACCAGGTTTCATCCTTTTTATGGCTTATCAATAAGGTTCTGCATAATGGAGTAGGAACTGATGATGAGTTAGTGGTGGGGGACGTCGAATTAATATGTGTGGGCTCTGATGTTACTGACAGCAGCTGCTGTGCGGCAAGCATAACATCATGTCTGTCTGGGTGTGCCAGCTCTTTAAAGAAACAGGCATATGAAGTTGGTTATGTATAGAGATCAGCTGTGTAATATTGTTCATGTTCAGTGCGCTGTGCTCTGGTGTCAGCAGCTACTTCATTGCACAAAATGTGCTTGGATATCTTCCTCTGTATATTGTGGCAGTCTGGTTAAACATATTGAGTTTCAGTTCCTTAAATTATATGCTGCCCTTGTTTTCCCAAAAGCACCCATTTTCTTCCCAGTTCACAACAGGATCTTAGAAGTTAGATGCTTTGGCTGTTTTTGACCTGAGAAAGAAACAAACAGCACACCCTTCTTCTTTTTTTGGTCTTTTTCTTTTTTAAGCCTCTGACAGCTGGAGTCTCTTGCAGCCTTGGATTTCCCCTGAGGCACATGATGAAATTAAAATCACATCATGCGCTCAAGCAACAACCAAATAAATCTGTTTTTGCTTCCTTTTTTCTTTTCTTGTGTATGTGTGTATGTGTGGGTGTGTGGGTGTATGTGTGCGTGTGTGTGTGTGTGATTTGTGATTCAGGGCGCACACACACACATTGACCTTATTTTCACTGGGTTTAATTCACAATTTGTCTTAATCTTCTCCTCTTCCCTTAAAGGGGTCCATCTCAGTGCTCCTGGGGGTATGCTGCTTGGGAGTATTTGGGGAGCCTGTCTCCACCATCTTTGGTAGCATTTCCTGATGACCTGGCTGATGTGGAGATGTTGTTCACAGGCCCCGTATGCAGAAATTGGCTCCAAGACACTGACCTTCGCTGTCTATGACTTTGACCGCTTCTCCAAGCACGACCAGATCGGGCTGGTGCAGGTGCCTCTCAACTCCATTGACCTTGGCCGTGTCATCGAGGACTGGCGCGATCTAGCCTCCCCTGACATCGAGTCAGAAAAGGTGAGAGAAAACAAACACGATGAGGAAAAAAAATTGTGGCATGAAATAGTGTAACAGTGATGGAAGTAGTACTGATGGGTAGATGGAAGCATGAAATAGTGTAACAATGATGGAACTGGTACTGATAGATAAATAGATGGAGGCATGAAATAGTGTAACCATGATGGAACCGGTACTGATAGAAAAACGGGGAAAAAAGGAAATAAACCCAGATGGGGGGGCATGAAATAGTGTAACCATGATGGAACCGATTCTGATAGATAAACAGATGGAGGCATGAAATAGTGTAACCATGATGGAACCGATTCTGATAGATAAACAGATGGAGGCATGAAATAGTGTAACCATGATGGAACCGATTCTGATAGATAAACAGATGGAGGCATGAAATAGTGTAACCATGATGGAACCGATTCTGATAGATAAACAGATGGAGGCATGAAATAGTGTAACCATGATGGAACCGATTCTGATAGATAAACAGATGGAGGCATCAAATAGTGTAACCATGATGGAACCGATACTGATAGATAAACAGATGGAGGCATCAAATAGTGTAACCATGATGGAACCGATACTGATAGATAAACAGATGGAGGCATCAAATAGTGTAACCATGATGGAACCGATACTGATAGATAAACAGATGGAGGCATCAAATAGTGTAACCATGATGGAACCGATACTGATAGATAAACAGATGGAGGCATCAAATAGTGTAACCATGATGGAACCGATACTGATAGATAAACAGATGGAGGCATCAAATAGTGTAACCATGATGGAACCGATACTGATAGATAAACAGATGGAGGCATCAAATAGTGTAACCATGATGGAACCGATACTGATAGATAAACAGATGGAGGCATCAAATAGTGTAACCATGATGGAACCGATACTGATAGATAAACAGATGGAGGCATCAAATAGTGTAACCATGATGGAACCGATACTGATAGATAAACAGATGGAGGCATCAAATAGTGTAACCATGATGGAACCGATACTGATAGATAAACAGATGGAGGCATCAAATAGTGTAACCATGATGGAACCGATACTGATAGATAAACAGATGGAGGCATCAAATAGTGTAACCATGATGGAACCGATACTGATAGATAAACAGATGGAGGCATCAAATAGTGTAACCATGATGGAACCGATACTGATAGATAAACAGATGGAGGCATCAAATAGTGTAACCATGATGGAACCGATACTGATAGATAAACAGATGGAGGCATCAAATAGTGTAACCATGATGGAACCGATACTGATAGATAAACAGATGGAGGCATCAAATAGTGTAACCATGATGGAACCGATACTGATAGATAAACAGATGGAGGCATCAAATAGTGTAACCATGATGGAACCGATACTGATAGATAAACAGATGGAGGCATCAAATAGTGTAACCATGATGGAACCGATACTGATAGATAAACAGATGGAGGCATCAAATAGTGTAACCATGATGGAACCGATACTGATAGATAAACAGATGGAGGCATCAAATAGTGTAACCATGATGGAACCGATACTGATAGATAAACAGATGGAGGCATCAAATAGTGTAACCATGATGGAACCGATACTGATAGATAAACAGATGGAGGCATCAAATAGTGTAACCATGATGGAACCGATACTGATAGATAAACAGATGGAGGCATCAAATAGTGTAACCATGATGGAACCGATACTGATAGATAAACTAGATGGAGGCATCAAATAGTGTAACCATGATGGAACCGATACTGATAGATAAACAGATGGAGGCATGAAACAGCGTAACAATGATGGAACCGATACTGATAGATAAATAGTTGGAGGCATGAAATAGCGTAACAATGATGGAACTGGTACTAAAGGTAGATGGAGGCATTCGTTCATTCAGTCCTCCCATGATTTATTGATTGAATGTGTCACGGACCTAGCAATGGAAGATGATTAATTACACAGCAGAAACTTTTTTTTAAAGGTTACTGTCACCTAAGAATTCTTGTTCACCTGTATACCAGGGTGGTGTAGTAAACGTGAATGAATTGAATCAACCTGCTGCCGTCATTTTAGTGACTGATTTTATTCACTTAGTGATCCATTTATGAATTTACTGATTGATTAATTAATTTGTTTGGATTGAGCCCAACTCAGCATTGCACCTGACTTTTCTGTGGGACACTAGTAACCGAGTTATCTGGCCTGTTGTTTCAGGAGAACAAGCATTGCGCCAGGCTATTCTGTGGGACACTGTAGTAACCGAGTTATCTGGCCTGTTGTTTCAGGAGAACAA
>JABMCL010002408.1:732500-757500 GCA_018857735.1 Alviniconcha marisindica
CACAAGCATATTCCAGTTTTCACCGTATTCTATCATTCCATCTTCACTTGTGATGAAGAAGGTGAGTTACACTATTTACAGATGTAAAGTCATTGATGCTCTCTTTTGGGAGTGGGGAGTGACCTTGTATAATTTGGAGGTCCTGATAGGCTAATAGAATAAACAGAATAACGAGGGTGTAGGTAAAAGAATAAACAGAATAACAGGGGTATAGTTTATATTCAGACATCTGTGGGCTGAGTGAGTGGCATTTACACAAAACAACAAGATACTACCAGACGGAACTGATTCAGAAAGCTCTCTTGTCTTATTTAGCCTTTAATCCGAGTACTGTGCTTAGTTTTGGTCGTGGATCAACGGAGGTGGGTTATTTTCATCGACACATTTTTATTTTCACAAAAGTTTGCCTTTGTGCTTCTGGTTGACTGTTGATTTTTACACGCCTCTTACGAAAGCTTTGCTTTTCATCTTACAGGTTTGGGCGGACATCAGATTCTAAAAGCTTATATTTTCTGCTGCTGGAGTGCTGTTTTTGTGGTTTTTGTGCTCGTGTTTTGTCAGCTGTTCCCACCGTGGTGTGTGGCACCTGTACGGACATCTGGTTATTTCTGTTTTCCTATTTTCTGTTTTCTGTTTGAATTTTTTCGACTAGATCCCTATGTAAAGATCTCTTTGATGCTAAATGGGAAACGAGTAAAGAAGAAGAAGACGACAATCAAGAAGTGCACCCTCAACCCTTACTATAATGAATCTTTTACCTTCGAAGTTCCCTTCGAACAAATACAGGTACATGTATTGGTTAGTTTGTATGTAGGTGTTGGTGAGCATTTGTCTGTGTGTGATAGGATGTTTATGTGTGTTTGTCTGGAATTTGGAGAGAGAGAGAGAGAGTGTGTGTGTGTGTGCGTGCATGCGTGTGTGTGTGTGTGTGTGTGTGTGTGTGTGTGTGTGTGTGTAAAGTCAAGTAGCAGTATGTATATTAACCCTCTTAGTCATAATTGCTTCCATTTGCCTCTGAAACATGGAAGAAATGACAAACAGGGGAATATGCAGTTCTGTGAAACTAGACAATAATATCCACATGAAACTTCACTGGCATTTAATTCACTCCCACCCAACCATCAGTATTGTTGTGTAGTTTTACTGCACTGTTTATCCATGGTTGCCAAATAAATGTTCAGTCTTAGGGAGCAGGAGTTCTGATGCACTCTGAAAAGTTGGAGGCTTGGTTTTAATAAACTCGCCTTCTCAGATCTAATTCTTTCATTGTCCAAAAAGGGCAGCCTTTTCTCCAGTAGTAGAAAAGGTCAAAAGATTTTATTTTTTATTTTTTAATCAATGGTTTTGGTTTTGAAGGCTCAGTTGATTTTATTTTCAATTTTCAATCCTCTTGCATTAATGATGACCATGAGTTTCATTAAGCTATCATTTTGTGGCTTTGAAAAAGGGGCTTACCCAGAAAATTCACACGTTTTGTATTGTCCTGTGAAATTAGTGTTCCTTTTAACAGTGTAGGTGTTTGGATGGCCAGCAGGATTCAGCTGTAGAAAACACCATAATAAATTGTCACAGCTGGCCTGACATCTTTATGCTGCCCTGTTTGATCGTGTTCCTCAGTGAGGCAAATATGCGCCTCTCATTGTTCATATCCAAAAGGCGGTGTGCAACATGGGCGAGCTGGGACACCTTGTTGTGCACAGCCAGTCCCAGTATTTGTCACTATCAAACAGTCCCATTATTTGTCACTATCAAACATTCCATTGTTTGTCACTATTGTAGCATCAAACAGTCCCATTATTTGTCACTATTTAGTATTATAGTATCAAATAGTCCCATTATTAGTCACCATCAAACAGTCCCATTTTTGTCACATTCAAATAGTCCCATTGTTCAAACAGTCCCATTATTTGTCACTATCAGTACCATTATTTGTCACTGTCAGTCAGTCCCATTTTTGTCACTATCAAGCAGTCCCATTATTTGTCACTATCAAGCAGTCCCATTTTTTGTCACTGTCAAGCAGTCCCATTATCAAACAGTCCCATTATTTATCATTATCATGGTATCAAACAGTCCCATTATTTGTCGCTGTCAAATCTAAGTGTCAAAAATTGATGTAAAATCAACAAAGCATTGTAAAATCTGATCCTTGATGTAAGTTTAATTTTGATCTCTTCTACCAGTTTTGCAGAACTTGCTTTAAGAAGGTTGGTTCCTCTAGGAGGGTTAATATACAGGCTGCTGGTACATGAGAGTTGACTTAAGCATACTAACACGTGCTGTGTTCCATAGAAGGCTAGAAGACTGTCTTAACCATAACTGTCTTAACCTTAATTCTTATGCTGACATGCTGTACGGATTATGGTAGTTCAGAGATATGTCCTGTTGGCAGCCAATGACATGTTTCATATCCAATGTGTACAAACGTTAAGGTGAGTTAACTTGCATGGTTTGATATTCGGTCAGTCAGTTTCCTCTTTGCTTTCTTTTTTGATGTACAGTATGGGTGTGGTCACCAATGTATAATCATCTTTTGCATGCAAGTCTCCATTCTATCTTATGTGAAGAACACATTATTTCATACTTCACGTGCACTCTCTTAACCTGTTCTTAAAGTGAATTGTTTAATCAGTATTTTCATTTTTTAACCAGAAGGTCACGTATCAATTTCCATTGGCTATCCAAAGTAATCTTGACCAGAGCTGATTAAAAATACATGTTGATTTAGTTCTCATTGTTGGCTGTCAGGGATGTTGGTCCTTTAAATGATGATGCTAGTCTGTTTTACCCTTCAGCAGTTATGGCTTGAACATACTTCCACAACACTCACTACAAGTAACTGCCCTACATTTACTTAATGCAGACTATATGCTTCAGTCCCTCCCCCCCCCCCCCCCCCCCCCCCCCCCCCCTTAACACACATACATGCATGCATGCGAGAGCGAACACACACTCTCTCTCTCTCTCTCTCTCTCTCTCTCTGCTGTCCTGTTCATATTGCATTCAGTTTTCAGGTAGGAAATAGTTTTCTCAAGGCAAAATATTTCTAAAGTGCTTGTTAGACTTCCAAACGAAATTTGCAGACAGAGACAGAATGAACTGACATGAATTACACTTAAACCTCTTAAATTGTTGCCTCCACTTTCAGAATATATTTTTAATCCTCTTTTTCTTTTTTCTTCTTCTTTTTTTTTCTCTCCCTTTTTTGTTTGAAATTGGCAGAGGTTTTGAGAAGCGGAAATTTTGCACATTGCACTGAGCTTAATTTCAGTGTTGGTCAACTGAGCAGGCTTTTCTTTAGTTTTATCTTCATCTCCACATGGTCCTCTACATTATTCCTGGTTCGTCTTTTTCTTATTTCCAATTTTATGCATAAACGCCATTGCTTGCTTTTAAATGTGTGCGTGGTGTGTGTGTGTGTGTGTGTGTGTGTGTGTGTGTAATTGCACCCCCAAATTACTCATAATCTCTGATCAAAACAACAAGTGATGTATCATCTTTTATACTGTAACTATCTGTGTATACTAGGAAGAAAAATAGACCCCCCCCTTAAAACAAGCAAACAAAAACACAACCCAAACAGATCAGAACAACAACAAAACAAGAAGAAGAAAACAAAACAAAAATAACACTGCATGTGAATATGCAGAGATGCATCACAAGTGTTCTGTAAGTTTTGTCTAAGGAGATATTTACAGCTTCTCAGAAGAAAAGTTTAGTTTGTTTCAGAAACAAAATCCAGTTACATTTTTTTTATTTTTAAGCATCTATATGTTGGATTTGCAAGACTCATTCAGAAGACAGAATCAACTTTAAAAAATGTAATTGGTGTAATTAAAGAGAAATACTTTATTTTTCACAACACAACTTTGACGGGTGTTTTTTGATGACAACTTCACAGGTTGACACACCACAGGTGTGTGACTCTCCAGACAATTTTCCATACTGGGTCTCATTGGAGTGTAGTGTTAAAGACTGGATTTGTTATTATGTTAGGGATTGTTAGGGAACTTGATATTGTTTCATGCCTTTTGCAATGTCAAATCAGAGACACCAGTAGCAGTAACAACACTGCCATACATGTACTATGTCAGGTCTGACACATCAGTAGCAGTAACAGCATTGTCATACAGGTACTATGTCAGGTCTGACATCAGTAGCCGTAACAACACTGCCATACATGTGCAATGTCATGTCTCAGACATCAGTAGCAGTAACAACACTGCCATACATATGCAATGTCAGGTCTGAGACATCAGTAGCCGTAACAACACTGCCATACATATGCAATGTCAGGTCTGAGACATCAGTAGCAGTAACAACACTGCCATACATATGCAATGTCAGGTCTGAGACATCAGTAGCAGTAACAACACTGTCATACATATGCAATGTCAGGTCTGAGACATCAGTAGCCGTAACAACACTGCCATACATATGCAATGTCAGGTCTGAGACATCAGTAGCAGTAACAACACTGCCATACATATGCAATGTCAGGTCTGAGACATCAGTAGCAGTAACACTGCCATACATATGCAATGTCAGGTCTGAGACATCAGTAGCAGTAACACTGCCATGCATATGCAATGTCAGGTCTGAGACATCAATAGAGTCATACATATGCAATGTCAGGTCTGAGACATCAGTAGAGTCATACATATGCAATGTCAGGTCTGAGACATCAGTAGAGTCATACATGTGCAATGTCAGGTCTGAGACATCAGTAGCAGTAACACTGCCATACATGTGCAATGTCAGGTCTGAGACATCAGTAGCAGTAACACTGTCATACATGTGCAATGTCAGGTCTGAGACATCAGTAGCAGTAACACTGCCATACATGTGCAATGTCAGGTCTGAGACATCAGTAGCAGTAACACTGCCATACATGTGCAATGTCAGGTCTGAGACATCAGTAGCAGTAACACTGCCATACATGTGCAATGTCAGGTCTGAGACATCAGTAGCAGTAACATTGCCATACATGTGTAATGTCAGGTCTGAGACATCAGTAGCAGTAACACTGCCAAACTGCCATACATGTGCAATGCCATATCTCACAGAACACTGGTAGTAATGCTGTATATGTGCACCCTTGTCTGACAGAAAGTGACGCTGATCATCACGTGCGTGGACTACGACCGCATCGGCACGTCAGAGCCCATTGGCCGCGTCATGCTGGGCTGCAACTCCACCGGCACGGAGCTGCGTCACTGGAGCGACATGCTGGCCAACCCACGCCGACCCATCGCCCAGTGGCACACGCTGCAGGAGGTCCCAGAGAAGAACTGAGTCACCTCGCCTCTTCCTCCACATCATGGCCCAGTCGCCTCCCATCCCTGGGTGGCGCCACCACAACCAGCCATGCCTTGGGGGTGACGGCGGTGGAACATCCGCAAAGATTGTTGGGTGAAATTGGGAGGGGGTGGATGTTGGGGGAACTGCTACCACACCCTGGAATAGGAAACCCCCTGCTTCTTCAGGGCGGGCCGGCTGCTGCTGCTGCTCTTTGGGATGGAGCGTGTGCAGTCATCTACTTCCTGTTTTCATCACACTGCAGAGGGGAGGGCGCTTGTTGTTTTGTTTTTTCCCCTCGTCTTTCTGGAACATTTATCTTCTCCTCTTTCTGGACAGTTAGTGGCAGTTGTATATCTTGACGGTCGATTCCTTCTGTGGTTGAAACCTGCAGTTTGTGCTTGATCCTTTGGTTCAAAGTTTACCCCCCCCAAAAAAGAAAAAAGTTGGTGTCAGGTTGTAAATTTTCTCCCCAGAAAATAATCTTGTCATGCAGAATTTAAGTTGGAGCACGGAATGGAAGCCAGTAGTTGCCGATTTGGGTTGCCTTTTACGGTTCTGAATGAAATTTCAATGCTGTTGGCATAACTAGGTTTGTGTCATTTCTAGACAAAACATTGCTTCTTGGGCTTCATGTTGGTTACAGCCCACAGTGTCTGTGGCGTGTCTCTTTAGATTCATTACACTCAAGGAATTTATTTCAGAAACCCCAGTGGGGGTACATGAAACCTCGTGTTTTCAGTCAAAGGTGATTAGCTGCCCATGACTGTCAAACATCAAAAAATTGTCTTGTGTTTGATTATGTACCAGGTTACTGCCTGCACATTAAGTGAAGTTTTAGGCTTGCAGCCCTTGAATGTGTCTGTCAATGAATACAGTGGAGTAATGAAAGTGATCGAGACTAGTCACTCACTGCTGGCTCCTCCCTTCCATGCTTCAGTTCATGTTTCTGTTCACAAGCACAGTGCTTCTGACACAGACTTTCTGTTCACAAGCACAGTGCTTCTGACACAGACTTTCTGTTCACAAGCACAGTGCTTCTGACACAGACTTTCTGTTCACAAGCACAGTGCTTCTGACACAGACTTTCTGTTCACAAGTACAGTGCTTCTGACATAGACTTTCTAACCATCTTTGAGGAAATTCAGCCACAGGATTTATTATTACAATACAAATGAGTGTGGAAAAAAAACTAATCATGACTCTAAAAAAAATAATCTTCAAATTGTGTTTGTGTAATAGTATATAAAATATATTCCAATGTAAAACAATAGAAATTAAGAATTTCTTCACAGGATTTGATGGTGTTAAACTGGAATTATTTATTTCACACTTTCATTCCAAATGCTTGTTTTTTTGTTGTTGTTTTCTTCAGTTTTCCACATTGAGAAGAACGGAAGAGCCAATCCATGCTGTATTTATTATTTGACAGGTCTTGGTGCATGTTTATGTGCTGGGAATCAAAGCATATGACTATATATCCATGTTCACACTTCAACACTCTGACTCTCAGTCATCGTTAATATTACTATTGAGTATTCGCAAGAACAGTTGTAGTGCATATCAACACAAACTTTCTTCACTTCTTTGGGGAACTTTCTTTAGACATTAAGACATGATTGGGGTTCAAAAATCATTCAGTGTTATCTTTTTCCTGTGGCTCTCTACTTTTTCAAAAACTACTTTTTGAATCTCAGTAATATTGACCTGTTGCGTTTTCCAGGATTTTATTTGATATCTTTTATATTTTCTGATGATGTTGTGAAATATCAGATATTTGTTTTCTTCTCGAACAAATGACTGAATTGTCATATTTTATTCATAATGTGAGGTTTCTAGAACAAAACTGAGCAGAAATGTGTCATTTCTCCTACATCATTGCGCCACCATGGCTTCATCAAAAGGAGTCTGCAACATAGTTGCAAACAGAAAAACACCTTTCTCTCTCCTCCCCCCCCCCCCCCCCCCACATCCCCCCACCCCTCTCCTTGTAACCAGTTCATAGAGGATTCTGTCAAAAGCGTTTTCATTCCATTTCTTTTCTTCCACTGTTGATCAGGCTGTACTAACATGAAATGATCTAACTGTCTGTATTGTGTGTGTGTAAAGTAATACATTGTACTGTGTTCCTTGTTTTTTGGCAGCTGATGCTGATACTATTGTGTTAAAGAAAATTAAAATAGGGAAAGAAGTTCAGAAGAAGATTTTTGTTTTGTTTTAGGCACATACAAAAACAAACAAGTGTTAGTGTTGAAAGTTGAAGTTTACAATTTTTTTAACAAAGCTGGTTCCTTGGTGCAAGCCAATAAGAGCTGTGCTGCACCTGAATGCGATGCCAGTGTGTGGCACGTTTACTTCCACAGTAGATGTTGGTTTTCTCTACAGCTGAGTGAACTGGTGTAGCAGGCTGAAGAAGACCAGTTCAATTGAAGATGGTACCCATGCGCATGGGTAAGCCCATATGTGCTTCACCATGAGTCTAACAATAGCAACACAAACGATCACTTCAGCACAAGGACAAACCCAGGCAGAGAGTGCATCATGCTGACTGCCGCACACCACTGGTGCCCCCCAACTGACTCTAGTCCAGGTGTAAGCCTTTTTCCTTATTCTGCACCAGAATTCTAAAGAGATGGGAAAATGAGGCCCAACTCTTTGTGTTCACTGGCTGCGAGAAACTTTCTTTGGCCAAAGATTCATTTTGTGTTTGTCATCAGGAAATTTACTTAATACTCTAATCTGACACTAAAGCCAGTATTCACAGGTAGGATTTCACAGCTCATGCTATTCAGATGTTTTTAATTGTTGTCACAGGATGTCTTAATCTGAATTACATTAACTTTTGTTTATAATATTAAAACATTCCATGGGCTACACATAAAATTATGATCTGAATTCATTCCACGATACTTTGGAAACAGCCACTTCCAGTGATGGTCTTTGTACAGCAAAGTTTAAAGCACGTAATGTGTTTTGTTATTTTGTGTTTTGACTATTTGTGTAAATATCAGTTGACTTTCTTGCTCTCCCCCCCCCCCCCCCAAACCAACCTCACCTGTCTCTCTTTCATTGTGTGGTATTAGCTTTAGCTTGCTCTGATTTTCAGTGCTGTTTCTGCCTCACTAGACCTTGAATCAGACTGATCTTTCAGTGCTGTTTCTGCCTCACTAGACCTTGGATCAGACTGATCTTTCAGAACCTTCTTACTGGGCCTCCAGTCAGCTGGCTGTGTACTGCAGTGGACTGTCTCCATGCCCCATGTCCAGATAGTGGCCTGTTGCCATGCCCCATGTCCAGATAGTGGCCTGTTGCCATGCCCCATGTCCAGATAGTGGCCTGTTGCCATGTCCCATGTCCAGATAGTGGCCCCTGTTGCCATGCCCCATGTCCAGATAGTGGCCTGTCACTATGCCCCATGGGCAGATAGTGGTCTGTCGCTATGCCCCATGGGCAGATAACTGTTGCCATGCCCCATCTGGCCTGTTGCCATGCCCCATGTCCAGATAATGACCCGTCACTATACCTCATGGGCAAATAACTGTTGCCATGCCCTATGTCCAGATAGTGGCCTGTCACCATGTCCAGTGGCCAGATGCTTTGGTGGCCATTTGCACCACCTTCAGGTCATGTGAACCTCAGCTAAGACTACCCACCACTGGTAGGTTCAGGGAGAATTCTCCCATGCAGTGAAGGTAATGCAGCGTGGGAATGTCTGCAACATCATGGGGCAGCTTCCACTTCAAGACAGTTGCCAGACAGTGCACAGCCTTCAGAGGACCCCATTCCATTGCGTCTCTTTCTCTCCAGTAATGAAGAGGTGTCGTTTTTCCTGTTTGTCAGTGGTGATATTGTTTTGTTCTCATCAAGTGTGTATTGTAGCTTCCATTGCTTTCTCTCTGTAATGTAGATGACTCTTTTGAACAAGGTTTGGGAGCACATTTTATTGCTAGCTGTGATAGACAGAACGTGGAAGAATGGGTTTGCATAAAGGCAATTCAAGCAGTTGTACATAAACAGTCAAACACTGTGTCTATTGTGTGTCCGTTTTTCTTCCTCCTCTTTCTTCCCCATTTCAGTGACTGTGTAAGGATAGTTAGCATTGTGTTGAGTTGCCTTGTTTTTCTTTGGTGACTGTATTTCATTTCAGTGATTTCTTTGTCTGGTGTTATATATGGAGTCCTTGTTTTGAATATTAAATGTTCTTCAAATTTAAAAATGTTTATTTTTTTCATTTCATTTTGGGGTTAGGGAGGGCTGACATGAAATGTATTTCTAGTGTTTTCCTGGTCACATGAACAGAAAAAAAAAAGAGGGTCCAGAAACATAGTTGAAATTTTAGAGGAATGTATTTTGTTCTTTTATTTAGCAGTTTTATGAATGTTTGAATCCAAAGTATGTTAGTGATTTGTTAGATAAGTGCAGTTTGTTTCAACACTATGGGGGTGCGGGTACTGCTTTTAGCTCTTCTATGTTGTAAATATACTTGTGTGTGTATCATAGTACAAATTGTGCATAATTTCATTGTCTTGTGAAACAACATATTCGCAGAACAACAATATGTACAGTTCTGAAACATTATTAACGCTATTATGGTGATCATTTATTATTATGACAGATTATTGTTGATTACTATTTTATTGTCCTTATGTTATGATCGTGAAAAGTGCAATATAAGACTTGACCTCTTAACACTCCAGACTAAACTTACTCTGAATCTGACCGTACAAAAGGAAGTCAACCAGTCTGTTCCTTCAGCACCTTTCCTTTCAGAGTACAAGAAATCCAACTGAGTTTCTATAACTTTTCACCCCCTCTCTCCCTTCCTCCCCCCCCCCCTTCCCCATCCCCAACCCCCTGGAGAACAAAGCATTTATTCCTGTTTACAGCCAACTTTGTTTGCAATTGCAATGGTGATTATTCCATGTGATTCTTGACTTTCTGGGTGTTTCTTGCTCACAATATGAATGTCCTAGAGTAGAATTCCAGTGAGTATTGAAACATGTATAGTAGTCTTTATCTCTTTCCCTGATACTGGGATTCGGGTGTTATTTTTCTCTCTAGATAGTCGTGCATAATAACTCATAATCATACACTTGACAGTATCGCAATTTTGGCGTAACAGAGGACTTGTTCAACAACTAGGTGGCTTTTCATAGTGATCTCAATGATGTGACACAGCAGTGATGTTTACATCAGTACTGTGTTGCTTTCAGAACATACTTAAACACTGAAGACATAGAAAATCAGTTTTTCGTGTTAAAAAGCTTGGCAAGGTTAGAAAAATACAAGATTTTTTATTTTCATTTTTGTTTTTTGTTGAGGTGTTTTTCTCTCCCTTTAATATGATATTCAAGGTCACATATAGCATTAACGAAGTCAGTTGCTGTAGTGATTGTTAATGACGTGGGCTGGTTTGGAGCAAACAGCCACGTGCTACACATAACTGAATTACAAGTGTTGATTGATGATGTGATGTCTACACACTTAGTCTTGTGCACTGTTTTAGTTCTGTGCCCTTGGTGAACAATAAAAGTATTTGTGAAACAAGTCAGTCTTTCTTATCATTTGATATTGCTTTGTATGTGTGCATTCCATGTGCGTGTGTGTGTGCTGTTGTTGGTTTAAGCAAAGTTTATTTACCTTCATGAAAATATGGAAAATCAAAACCATTGCATGAGCATTAAACAAGCTAAGCTTATAGTAAATAACAGTGCTGTCGTTTGAGGTTAGTTTATATAAATGATGAAGGTTTTACCACATTTGAGCCTTTACGTTTTCATACCACTTTTGATAAGGTTACAGTGGTGTCTAAATGCTCAAACAGAACATTGTATACACTTGACAAGTTCTTGTCCAATCGGGTTCCAACCCATGTGATTGGTACATGCACGGGTCTAATCAGGAGGACAGTGTTTTGACATTCGTCAGTTAAGTGTTTAGGTACATAATTCATGCATTTCCTGCCTTGGAGAAGAAGAAAAAATCTGAACATTGGCTTTTACTCAGATGCCGTTTAAGAAATTTCAAAACTGTGCTTAGTGTTAATCAGCATGGAGTTTTAAACGTTCAGGTGAGTTTCAGTGAAATTTAATGCCCTGTCAAACGCACTGGTCAGTCATTTCAGGTTTGAAAATGGGTCTGATCTTTTACTCAGATGCCATTTAAGAAATTTCAAATCTGTGCTTAGTGTTAATCAGCATGGAGTTTTAAACGTTCAGGTGAGTTTCAGTGATCAGACCCATTTTCAAACCTGAAATGACTGACCAGTGCGTTTGACGGGGCGTTAAATTTCAAGAACTGAACTAACCCATTATTTTTTCATGATCTGAATATAAGTTGTTTTTTAGGTGGAGGGGATTTTTTTTTCGGGGGGGGGGGGGGGGGCAGGGAGTGGCTGAAACGGAAGCTGTCATTAGCAAAATTTCTTGGCCAAAGGGAAGCAGCTATGTTCAAAAACACAAGACTGACTATGATGCCTTTCAAGCAGCTATCGTCTGTTTCATTTTTGACTTCAAAATCAACTTTCAGAATAAATCTGGCCAAAAGGTAATTGATGTGGGAAATTATTACACATACCATTAAGCAAGTGCCCAAAACGTAATGAACTGGAAAACTGTTACTTGTTGTGATTCAAGTCTTGTGCAGACTCACCAGTGCTGTCTCGTCTGAGAGCCGGTTTGGCCTAGTGGTAAGGCATTATGACGGAAATGCTGCACGCTGTGAAGGGTAAGGATGACGGAAATACTGCATGGACTGAATAATCAGGATGACGGAAATACTGCACACACTGAATCATCAGGATGATGGGAATACTACACACACTGAATCATCAGGATGATGGGAATACTGCACACACTGAATCATCAGGATGATGGGAATACTGCACACACTGAATCATCAGGATGATGGAAATACTGCACACACTGAATCATCAGGATGATGGAAATACTGCACACACTGAATCATCAGGATGATGGAAATACTGCACACACTGAATCATCAGGATAATGGAAATACTGCACACAGTGAATCATCTGGATGATGGAAATACTGCACACACTGAATCATCAGGATGATGGAAATACTGCACACAGTGAATCATCAGGATGATGGAAATACTGCACACACTGAATCATCAGGATGATGGAAATACTGCACACACTGAATCATCAGGATAATGGAAATACTGCACACAGTGAATCATCTGGATGATGGAAATACTGCACACACTGAATCATCTGGATGATGGAAATACTGCACACACTGAATCGTCAGGATGATGGAAATACTGCACACACTGAATCATCAGGATAATGGAAATACTGCACACATTGAATCATCAGGATAATGGAAATACTGCACACACTGAATCATCTGGATGATGGAAATACTGCACACAGTGAATCGTCAGGATGATGGAAATACTGCACACGCTGAACCTTCAGTATGATGGAAATACTGCACACACTGAATCATCTGGATGATGGAAATACTGCACACAGTGAATCGTCAGGATGATGGAAATCCTGCACACATGGAATTATCAGGATGACAACAACGGTTCCTTTAAAAGGAAGAACTCTTCTTCCCTTTTCTTCTTCCTTTTTATTTACAGTCTTTTCACATAAGTGATACTTAGCCTGATCCTACAATCATCAAGATAACATAATAATATACATTTATCATGTGCTCATCAACAGCCTGAGCGCTCACATGATACATATTAACCTAAATGTGATATTCTATGCATATGTAGAGCACAGTCCTACCAAAACTGACACATATGGACAAAGAAACAAATATTCTATACACATGCAGAGCACAGTCCTACTTAAGTATTATATGGACACACAAATATTCTAAACACACGTAGAGCACAGTCCAACCAAAACAATTTACATAAAGTATTATATAGACAAACAAACAAACAAATATTCTAAACACACATAGAGCACAGTCCTAGCGGAGTTTACCAAAACAATAACAGACCTCAAGAATTTTTTTGAAAAAGAAACAAAGAAAGTATACTCTTATTCGCAGTCACAAAAACATACATTTGTATATGTATCCATTGAAAGAAAGAAGAAACTATTTGATGATTATACATAATTACTTCAGCACATCCATTTTCTTTCTGCTTCTCCTTCAGCTTCCTATTTATTTATTTATTTCTTGGCGAGATGGGACACATGACATGTTCTTTAATCTCCCCGCATCGGCGAGTGGGCCACTTACGACTTGTCAGTGACCCCACGCGCAGTTTGATAACAGATTCACGGCCATCTGAGGTTAGCAGGGTGATAACGGATTCAGATCGAGTCATTTGAGGTTAGCAGGCTGATAACAAAATGTAATGCGATTGACGGCCGGGACTTTGCGTCGTATCACCACATGGAAATGTTTCATTGGGAATGTTTACAACACTGACGAATAAATAAAAATAAAAATAAAAAGCGATTAAAAAAGAAGAAGAAGAACACAGGACAATGGTGACAGAAAATGATGATAACAAACAGTTGTGTTACAAAGACCGTTTACCGTCTGCAGTCAGTTGAAGCGCACTTAGAGTGACGTACCCTAACATAAAGTCTAGGCGTCCCAGACCTTCACCCCGTTCCCTGCGCCCTTTTTACCTTTTGCGCGTTTTTGCCGTAACACGGGATGGGAGAGTTGTGCTTTCGTCTGTCCCACGGCGACACTGCGGGGGGGATGATGCATCCTTTTATGTGCAGTTTCTCCAAATTGGATCGGCCTCATCTCCAGATTGACATAACCCATTACAAAGCAAAGAGCAAAGCATCAAAACATAGTCAAAACTGTACACACACGCACGCACGCGCGCACGCATGCACACACACACGCGCGCGCGCACGCACGCACGCACGCACGCACACGCACGCACACATGCATGCACGCCCTCACACACACACACACACACACAACACACACACACACACACACACACACACACACACTAAAAATTCTGCTGGAAAGCGGAACATGACGCTGTTTAAAAGTGATCAACATTAATGATAATAACTTAATACCATTTGATTAATTCTTGACGCTGCTTAAACAATAAAGTGATCAATAATATTGATAATAATACTATCTGATTAATTCATTACGCTGTTTAAAAGTGATCAGTAATAATGATAATAATGCTGTTTGATTAATTTATGACGCTGTTTACAATGATCAATAACTCATCATCTAATGATAATAATACCGTTTGATTAATCCGTTTGCTTTAATATTCATTATTATTATTTCTATATATTCTACCGGCTTCATGACCCAGGCCCATTCTCAGGGTCCCGGGAGAATCCATCGAGTTTTACCTGCCTGCGGCATCCACTGTTGTTATTTTGTTGGTGGTGTTTTTTGTTTGTTTGTTTGTTTGTTTGTTTGTTTGCTTGTTCTGTTGGGTTTTTATTATATTTATTTTTACCAAGACCTATTTTCTGCTTCACGCCTAAGGTAAAAGCTGTTTTCACTTTTACCTTTCCTTCGTCATCTTTTTTCTTCTTCTTTTTCCTTCTTCTTCTCCTCCTCCTCCTCCTCCTCCGCTCGTACAAACTTTCGGATAAACATCGAGTGCTGTAACGCCCGTACAGCTACGCATGCTGTACGTGTACAATCCTCAGTTGCGCTGTAAGATAGACATAGGTTTTCAGGTCTGCCGTACCGTTCCACCTCAGCGAAGTTCAGATGGAAACACAAATCAAAATTTCCATTGAACTGCCTCGAGTGCAGAATTTGGAAATCGTCGCGAGTAGTGTTCAGCCGACCATGACGTGGAGGTAGACAGCAGTCATGCACCTGCCCGGCGGGTGTAGCGGCCTGCGAAAGCTTTCTAAGTGCACGGGCCTTTTCTGCATCTCGTTTGGCCGTTTCTGTGCCATGGGGTTAGCAAACCTCGGTGTCAATCCTGGCAGGCTTGTAGGCCGAGACGGTTCTCTTCTGTTGAGAAAAACCGGGAATTGGGGTGACTAAACAGTAATGGTGTTTTTTTGTTTTGTTTGTTTGTTTGTTTTCTAAAGATTATTTCAGCATAAAGGAGGTGTGCTACACACACACACACACACACACACACACACACACACACACACACACACACACACTCACACGAGCGCGCGCATGCACACAAGCACGCATGCACGCGGAAGACACACACACACACACACACACACACACACACACACACACACACACACACACGCGCGCGCGCACACACACGCACACGCACGCACGCACGCACGCACGCACACACACACACACACACACACACACACACACACACACACACACACACACACACACACTGCTGGTGTGATTATCCTGGACACATATACATGATCAAACCATACAGTCTCAGCTTAAGACCAGGTTGGTGTGAAACAATATTTTGGAAGAAATGACTTTTTTCTTCTTAATCTAAAGAAAATGGAACTATTAAAAATAAATCCTTTTTTATGCTATTTCAAACATGAGCACCTGCAAAGTAAAAGTTTACCAGGCATTCGTCTGTCTTGACAGCCCAGGCCCGTGGCAGAGAAAGCTCGTGTTTCTGATTGATGGTTACAATCACACAAGACAGTGTTTGACGTGCGCTGATCGGCGGATGTGTGCGTTGTGTGTGGGAGTCTTCGTGCTGAGACCGTCTGTCCTTTGATGCGTCGCAACAGCAGGTTGGTTTTCTCGCATACACCATCACCTCGTGTTTGTTGGCTAGTCTCTGTGTGTGTACTCTGCCTGGCCTCATTCCCTCTGCCTACATTTTCTATCCTTAAATTTCTTTCTTCCATTTCTCCCCCCCCCCCCCCCCAACCCCCACCCTCCCTTTCTTGTCTTTTGTTGTTTTTTGTACAGCTTTTCTGTTTTCCTTGTCTCTCTCTCTATCTCTTATTCTTCTTCGATCTCTGTCTTTCTTGTTCATTCGTTTTGTTGTTCTTTGCTCATTTTGCTTTTTCTGGCTGTTATATACTTCATAGTCTTGCATATCTAACTGTTGGTAAAGCCAGTTGTTTAAAATATACATAAGAGAAGCATTCAAGCTGGATTGTTTATGGTTTGCTTGTCCGCCTGCGGAGCCTAATGCTTTCATGTACATGTTTTTGTTGTTTTGTTTTGTAATTATTGTTTAAGCCTAATGTTATCTTGTGTCTTAGCCGCTATTCGTGTGTGTGTGTGTGTGTGTGTGTGTGTGTGTGTGTGTGTGTGTGTGTGTGTGTGTGTGTGTGTGATGAGTGAGTGAGTGAGTGTGTGTGTGTGTGTGTGTGTGTGTGTGTGTGTGTGTGTGTGTGTGTGTGTGACACGTGTGTGTTGTGTGGTGTGTGTGTGTGTGTGTGTGTGTGTGAGAGAGAGAGAGAGAGAGAGAGAGAGAGAGAGAGAGAGAGACGTGTGTGTGGTTTGTGTGTGTGTGGTGTGTGTGTGTGTGTGTGTGTGTGTGTGTGTGTGTGTGTTGTTTTGACAGTGACGTTGCATCTGATTATCATGAATTCGTGTGCAGCAGGACTCAGCATCGTCATACATTCCTCGTGATGGCAATAAAGTCGTGTCATAGTGTATTGCGTTCATTCACTGCATTTGATCAATTCAGTGTGAGGAAAACTCGAAAACAAACAACCAAACAAACAAAATGAATGTTTGACATGTTGATGGAGTAAGTGTCATTTTAAAGTCGTGGAGCAGACATGTAAAGACCGGTGCCTGATTCATCACTGGGTGTGCATCTGTCACAAGCACGTGTGATCATTTTGAAATTTGAACTGCGGCAGTTGAAGCTGAGTTCCTCTGTACGTGGGGCGTTTGGACTTCGGCTCACCGTGACGTAATGTAGCCAGTGTGCATGTCAAGGCAAACTGACTGGATACAGTTCATGCATGATAATATTTACTTCACGTCAATATTTTGGGAAATGCTGCAGTTCTGCAGGTTATCCACCTGTATCCTATTTCTTTACGATTTTACAATTTGCAATCCCCCCCCCCCCCCCCCACCATCTTTGCTCTTCTCTCTCTCTCTCTCTCTCTCTCTCTCTCTCTCCTCTCTCTCTCTCTCTCTCCCCCCCCCACTCTCCTCCCTTGCTCTCTCTCTCTCTCCCCTCTCTCTCTCTCTCTCTCTCTCTCTCTCTCTCTCTCTCTCTCTCGTCTCTACCCTTGCCTCTGCTCTTCCTCTCTCTCTCTTCTCTCTCTCCTCTCACTCCTCTCTCTTCTCTCTCTCTCTCCTCTCCCCATCTGTCTCTTCTCTCCTCTCTCTTCCTTTCTTTGCTCCTCTTCCTCTCTTCCTCTCTCTCTTCTCTCTCCTGTCTCCTCTCTCTCTTCTCTCCTCTATTCTATTTCTATCTCCCCTCCCCCCATTTTGTCCTCCCTTGTCTCTTTCCCGTCCTTTCCTCTTCTCTCTCTTTTACTCTCTCTCTCTATTCTCCTCTCCTCTCTCTGCTCTCTCTCTCTTCTTCTCTCTCTCTTCTCCCTTCTCTCTCTCCTCTCTCTCTCTCTCTCTCTCTCCCATTGTCTCTCTCTCTCTCTCTCTCTCTCCTCCCCATTGCTCTCTCTCTCTCTCTCTCTCTCTCTCTCCTCTCTCTCTCTCTCTCTCTCTCTCTCTCTCTCTCTCTTCTCTCTCTTCAGTCTCTCTCCCCAGTACCTGTTGTGCACCTGTCTGCTGGTCGAACAGTCGCTGTGTTCGTTTGGGTGTGTATAGCTTTGTTTGCTACACCAAAACATTCCTAGACAGACGACTTTGAAGTAGCCCACTACAACCACCGATAGTGCGTGTTCCAGTGGCGTGAATACGTGTGCGTTGACAGTCTTTGTTGTTATCAGTGACTGACAGGCTGTTAGCGGAAGGTGGCGGGCGGTGACATGATAACACGTCAGTGAGACCTGGAGGTTAATTTCGACATGCGAGCACCTTAGACACCTTCACATCCGAACTGAAACCCTACCTTCTCATCGTCCGTTTTGCTGAGTAGCATCCTACCATTTTCTGTATGTGTTGTAGTGTGTGTGTGTGTGTGTGTGTGTGTGTGTGTGTTGTGTGTGTGTGTGTGTGTGTGTGTTGTGTGTGCGTGTGTTTTGTGCTCTGCTGATGTGTGTTGTTGTGTGTTGTGTCGTGTTGTGTTGTGTTTGTGTGCTCGTCCATGTTTTGTGTGTGTTGTGTGTGTGTGTTGTGTGTGTGTGTGTGTGTGTGTGTGTGTGTGTGTGTGTGAGTGTGCGTGCGTGCTGCGGCGTGCTGAGTGTGTGTATGGGTCTTCTAGTAGACGTGTTGTGTGTGTGTGTGTGTGTGTGTGTGTGTGTGTGTGTGTGTGTGTGTGTGTTTTGTATTGGTACTGTTACTATGTAATTATATGCTAAGGCCATACTTATATGAGTGTGTTTAGTGTTAGTATTAAAATAGTATTATACTATGTGAGGCGCTCAGAACGTAGTACTTGGATCTGCGCCATATGAATACAATTTGACTTATGGATTGATTGATGTCAGACACTGACCAAGTAGTTCTATGACTAGGACAGAATGGTACACGGGATCTTGATGTTAGCAGCATTCAGAATTAAAAGCAAACAAAAGTCGTGTATGTGCCGATAACAAAGGGACATGTAGAGTGAAAAAAAGACTATATTCGCGCAACATAACGCAAACAGCGAACACTGACGCTGGGGGGAAAAACAGGCCATACTGTTTGTTGAAAAATATCATTTCGAAAAGAATAAAAAGGTAACCGATCCGTAAAATGCATGAAACCGCTTTCGTATAGGCTACCGTTCGCTTAAGGATGAAACCAGTTTTGCTGAAATCAATAGAGAATTATAGTTTTGAACAGCCAGTAAGTAAAGTAAACATGGTCCACAGAAACCGTAAGGCTTATTAGGGACGGGGAGAAGAGGGGGAAAGGGGGTATGGAGGTTGGGGAAGAGGGAGATTATATAGGCCTACCTGTCGCTATACTGTCACCGCCAGAATGACTCCTGCATTTAGATGGGCAGCGGTGAGAGCCATTTCTATGTTTCATTAATTGTGAGGGACAGTCACAAGACAGTGACAACAAACCACAACCTTTTTGAAGAGAAGGGAGAGACGAAGCAGAATCGATCCGAGGCCCTTCTGCTTACCAGCCTTACCGCTGGGCCAAACCGGCTCACTTTTAAACATCCAGTCAACCATGACGGTTTTATATTGGACGAAATTACTGAAGTAATCAGCTACAAATAATATCAACGGGAATGAAATGTTGAAGAAAATGATAACTACGTGACTCCGGGAAGTGTTTATAATTTAATTTTTTTTTTAATAATAAAAAAATAATGAGCAGACTTCTCTTGATTCTTGGCAGGTTATTTGTACGCGCACCATGGCCAAGGAAGACTTTGACCTCTTTTGGAACACTCATTTGCATACGACTGAAGGCGGCAGCCAATCAACAGACTCCATGGTGTTATTTTGGCATTCGGCCAAAGAAGAGACGGCCAGTTTCCCTTGGGCCCGGCGCGAGGCCACGCCCCGACTGCACGCACTTGCGGCTGTTGCACGAGACATCATGACACAGGTGGGTGGGCGGAGTTAGCATCGAGATCCAAACACATAAAAGTTGATGATGATGATGATGATGATGTGGTCATAGTTCAGGAGCTGTGTGAGAGTCGAGGTGGCCGTCCTGGACTGTCCGTCCTAACGAGCCTTCTGGTTTCCGTGGACGTATAGCAATATTGAACCGTGCTCACGCATTGGTCTCAGCTTGTCCCTAGTATGTGAACCAACATCCGAGGACATTAAGCAACACAACCGAACCAGATGATGTGGAGCTTAATGTCCTCGGATGTCGGGTTGACATATTAGGGACAAACTGTGACCAGTGCGTGTGCATGGTTCAGTGTTGCTTTACGTCCACAAAACCGTAAGGCTCATTAGGACGGGGAGCCCAGGATGGCCACCTCGACTTTCACACAGCTCCTGAACTCTGACATAAAAGTTAAAAAGAACCTGTTTATTATGATCTTTTTAAGCGAAATTTTGGGCGTAAGCCCATTTTTGAAGCTACAAAACAACACTTAAATTTAAACAACAGTTAGACGGCGAGAATGAGATGTAGAATACTTAACTGCTTTTGGTTGAGCTGTTTTAGTATATTGTTTTGGTATCTAGTTATCATCGCTTCGTACTTCTGGGGTTTGTGATATAGAATAGCAACAGCTGATGGTTTTTTTAGGAGGAGCGGAGCAGAGTGGTTAGTGCCCTTAGTACGTGTAAACATGGTGCTTAACGTCCACAGAAACCGTAAGGCTTATTAGGGACGGGGAGAAGGGGGGAAGTGGGTATGCCGCCACCAGAATGATTCCTGCATTAAGATGGGCAGCGATGAGAGCCATTTTAATGTTTTAGTAGGAAGTGATGGACAAAGTCACAATAGACAGTGTCCACAAACCACAACCTTTTTGAAGAGAAAGGAGAGCCGAAGCGGTATCGAACCGAGGTCCTTCCGCTTACCAGCCTAACGCCTTACCGCTAGACCAAACCGGCTCACCTTAGTACGTGTGCCGAATTCAAACAGTTTATCTGTTGGATGTTATCCTGATAGAAATGCTCTGTTGTTTCTGATACAAGTTGAAAGATTGAAACTCGATGGCTCGATCGTTGTCTAATAGCCGTTACATAATTATGACGCTCTTACGTACCAGGCGGCTGACCTTAATTGACATGACCTGAATTCAGCTGACCTGGCCTGATTTTTAACTGACGTCACGACTGACCTCAGCCGATCTGACCTGACTTCGGCTTATGATTTTAACTGACTTGGGTCGACTTAGAGTTGCCTGGCGGCTGACCTCAGCTGACCTCAGCGTTCTGACCTGACCCTGTGCTGACCCTGTGCAGGTTCGCGTGGCGACAAGGAAGACAACTCTGGCGGTGACGGTGCTGCAGAACGTCAGTCCCTGTGCTGACTGTGCCGCCGAGCTGCTCAAGGTCAGAGAAGACCTGGGCCCGTGTGCATGACGAGCAAATAACGTTAAAGCCGGATAGCCCCTGGTTCCCATCTTCTGAAGAGTCCATAAGTCCGCTCTTGTTCAGTTCTTATTCACAGTCCATCCGGTTCGATTTCTAAGAAAACATTGAGGTGCAATAATTAAACCGAATGTAAAAATAAGGAAAGCAACAAGAACGAAATGAGAAAATGTCATAGGTATATATTTTAAAAACATTTTTTAAAGGCTTATTAATAATGCTACATTTAAGTGAAACAAATTTTTTTTATCAGTCTATCAGTCTGTACAATGTGTGTATGGTGTGGTGTGGTGTGGTGTGATGTGATGTGTGCGCGCGCGCGTGCGTGCGTGCGTGCGTGTGCGTGCGTGCGTGCGTGCGTGTGTGTTTGTAGTGCGTTTTTTTGTTTTTTGTTTTTATATAATACTTTATGTAAATTGTTTTGGTAGGACTATGCTCTACATATGTATAGAACATCATATTTAGGTTAATATGTATCATGTGGGCGCTCAGGGCGTTGATGAGCGCATGATAAATGTACCTTATTATTATTATTATTATTTATCATTATTGCTGTTGTCGATGTCGTCGTCGTTGACTGCATGGAACCAGGCCCTCAGCCTGTCCCGGGACAAGAAGGTGAGGCTGGACATCTCCATCGCCTTCGTGGCACTGCACCGGGTCCGGCGCCCGTCCTGCTCTCACCGCGGGTACCAGTGCGCGGGCGACGTCTTCCTGAACGAGTCCAACGACAACGCCCTGGCGCTGCGGACGCTCAGCGAGGAAGGGGTCAAGGTCATGACCTTCAACCCCTCCTTGTGGCAGTTCTTGCACACGTTTGTGGGGATGGGGATGCCTTCTCCCTACCCGAACTCTTTTCTGTCGGGGAAGTACAGCGGTGCGACGTGTCAACAGCGCATGACGGAGGACTCTGTGATGGCGCACGAACTGCGAGCTATCCTCACAGGTAGATGGATTTAAGTTACTGGCATTACAATCAAGATAACTGTCGGACCCACCGGCTATTCTCCTCTTCCTAGACCGTCTTTCTCACCAAAATGTATAATCATAGGTGAGGGTGCCGCTGCAGTTTCTCACCCTTATCAGATTTCCACATGCACTCTGCCTGTGTGGCTTGCAATGGAAGTGACACAATAAACTGGTGCATGATTGTACGGTGTATATAGAACGTGCGCCGAGACAGCAGCGGTTTCACGTGGCACCAGCCATGTAACAACCAAGCAGCGTTGTAAGTACACCATTTCGGTGGATGCTCAAAAATATCGCGCTACAAAAGCTAGTCACTCATTCAGAATCGCATACGAGCGCAGTGAGTCTGCTCGATAGCGAGAATAGCACTATATAAAAGCGATCATCATCAACAACAGTAACAATCGTGAGCCGGTTTGGCCTGGAGGTAAGGCGTTAGGCTGGTAAGCGGAGGGACCTCGGTTCGAATCCGCTTCGGCTCTCCTTTCTCTTCAAAAGTTGTGGTCTCTGGACACTGTCTTGTGACTTTGTCCCTCACAATTATGAAACATTAAAATGGCTCTCATCGCTGCCCACCTTAATGCATAAGTCATTCTGGTGGTGACAGTGTAGCGATAGGTATGTAATCTCTCTTCCCCCCCCCCCCAACCACCACCTCCATACCCCCTTCCCCCATCTCCCCGTCCCTAATAAACCTTATGGTTTCTGTGGACGTTAAGCGCCATGTTTACAACAACAACAACAACAACAACCAAAAAGATTAAGAAGCGGAGGTTAAAATGATCTTGGTGTGTGTAAATGTGGTAGGAACACAGTTGACGTAAGGTGGGCAGAATGTTACCCAGACCCGGAGGCATAGCTGAGGGTGAACTCTAGTTCACATAACCCACGGGTTAAGAGCAGCACTGGGACCAGATCACTGGGGCCGAGCGTTACTGTGGCTGTGATGGTGTTCTAGGTACGCAGATCACCGCTGTGGCCACTGGCTGTGTTGGTGTTGCAGGTGTGCAGATCACTACTGTGGCTGTTGGAGTTGCAGGTGTGTAGATCACTACTATGACCACTGGCTGTGTTGGTGCTGCAGGTGTGCAGATCATTACAGTGGCTGTGTTGGTGTTGCAGGTGTCAAATCATTACTGTAGCTGTGTTGGTGTTTCAGGTGTGCAGATCATTACTGTGGCTGTTGGTGTTGCAGGTGTGCAGATCATTACTGTGGCTGTTGGTGTTGCAGGTGTGCAGATCATTACTGTGGCGTGTTGGTGTTGCAGGTGTGCAGATCATTACTGTGGCTGTTGGTGTTGCAGGTGTGCAGATCATTACTGTGGCTGTTGGTGTTGCAGGTGTGCAGTCATTACTGTGGCTGTTGGTGTTACAGGTGTGCAGAACACTACTGTGGCCGTGTTGGTGTTGCAGGTGTACAGATCATTACTGTGGCTGTTGGTGTTGCAGGTGTGCAGATCATTACTGTGTCTTTGGTGTTGCAGGTGTGCAGATCATTACTGTGGCTGTTGGTGTTGCAGGTGTGCAGGTCATTACTGTGGCTGTTGGTGTTACAGGTGTGCAGAACACTACTGTGGCCGTGTTGGTGTTGCAGGTGTACAGATCATTACTGTGGCTGTTGGTGTTGCAGGTGTGCAGATCATTACTGTGTCTGTTGGTGTTGCAGGTGTGCAGATCATTACTGTGGCTGTGTTGGTGTTGCAGGTGTGCAGATCACATCGGGGGCCCAGAGTCCAGACCCTGACGGCTACACGGCCGAATGGAAGGCCCCCAAACTGCCCGCCAAGAAGGTGTCCGAGTTCAGACTTGTCTACAAAAAGGTTCGTCCACAAAGCAACTGTTGTTTTGTCGCTTGAAAAGGGGGATTAACCCGAAAAATCGCAGGTTTTGTATTGTCCGATTGAGTTAGTATTCCTTTGATCCTTTATGTGTTTGGATCTTGTCTTAGAACGCTAGCAGTCCTCCTTGTTTCATGTTGTTTTTGTGTGTAGAGGCCTTTCTTGGGAGCAACCAGAACGGGCAGTACAAATTCTCCGGCAGGGAAAGGGTTAAAAACATGCAGCCATCTGCCTCACCCAAGAACCAACATTGAGACGAGTTATGAAAGTTAGCAGTCACCTTTCCGCATGTTATCGCCGCTACCTGCATGTTATCACCGTTATTTGCACGTTATCACCGTTATCTGCATGTTATGACCGTTATCTGCACGCTATCACCGTTACGTGCATGTTATCGCCGCCATCTGCGCGTTATTACCGTTATTTGCGCGTTATGACCCTTGCCTGCATGTTATCACCGTTATCTTCATGTTATTACCGTTATCTTCATGTTATTACCGTTATCTTATCTTCATGTTATTACCGTTATCTTCATGTTATCTGCACGTTATCACCGTTATCTTCATGTTATAACCGTTATCTTCGTGTTATCTGCACGTTATCACCGTTATCTGCATGTTATCGCCGCAGATCTCCCTGAAGAACAAGGACGTGGAGGAGAAGTTCTGGAAGCTCCAGCAGACGCTGAGCAGCGCCCCCAGCAAGGTGTCGGTGCCGGGAGAGCTGACGTCACGCCGCCTGGTGGAGCTGGAGAGGGACAGTTTCTACGAGTTGACCGTGGAGGCCATGCTGGGCGGGACCGTCGTGTGCTCGGCCAAGAGAATCTTCAGGACAGACGACAAAGGTCAGTGTCCGTGGTGTTTATGCCTGTGGTGTTTAGGACAAGAGGATCTT